>JABUQX010021856.1:32500-45000 GCA_015478945.1 Trachelipus rathkii
CGAGTTATTAAATATTTGTGTAATGATACAATATTGGTGTCTTTATATATGTTATTGGGTCTGTAGATTTCGAAAATAATGGTTTCAGAACCATCAAGAAAAAATAATAAAAAAATAAATAAATAAATAAATAAATAAATAAATAAATAAAATTTCTTATTCTTTTTGTTTATAACTTACAAATTTACGTTTTTACATACCCTAAAGCAGTAAATCAGTAAATCAAACCACCATTCAGCCACCCTCCTGTCCAATCGTGATCTATTGATCTATTGATCTATTGATCTATTGATTCAAGTCAAATTTTTACTAAAATTATAATGTTTTACATACCCTAAATCAGTAAATCAGTAAATCAAACCACCATCCAACCACCCTCCTGTCCAATCATGATCTATTGATCTATTGATCTATTGATCTATTGATTCAAGTCAAATTTTTTACTAAAATTGTAACGTTTTACATACCCTAAATCAGTAAATCACTAAATCAAACCACCATCCAACCACCATCCTGTCCATCCTTGATCTATTGATCTATTGATCTATTGATTCAAGTCACATTTCGAGTATCATTTTAGATAAACATAACATAAAATCAATTCTTTATACAAAGATCAATCAATATATGTTAACATAACAAGGTTTTCACACATTAATAAAGCTTACTTGGCATCATCTAAACTATGAATTATAATGCACAACGACAAACCTGGCACATCTTAAAACATGAATAAGCTGTTAACGTTAACAAAGTTTCTACACACCTAACAGCAGTAAAGTAACTAACATAGCATACAAAGACTAACCTATTCACACTTTTGTCAAGCATATCTCTAACATAACAATGTTAATTTATATTAACATGGTAATATTTAACTAAAATTTATCACAACATTGGTTAATTATTATACTGATCAACGAAGTATACTCCTAACTGTAATAAAGTTTCCACATCAATAAAAACTAACATGACGTAACATGAACTAAGAAATAATGTACAAGAGACAGAGCCTAACACAACTTGCACGAATAGAGCTGTAGCATTAACTTAGAGTTCCCAGAGCTTAACGCAGTATAAAGTAACTAACTGCATGCAAAACGTAGCCTATTCTTACTTTTTCAAGCATATCTACCATATTAACGTTAATCTTACACTGACAGTAACATTTAGCAAAAATTTATCACAACGTTAGTTTAATTATCATACTGATCAGCGAACCTAACGTAACAAGGTTTCCACATCAATAAAACTAAAATGGCGTAACATGAACTAGGAAAATAATGTACAAAGACAAACCTAACACAACACGAATAAACTGTTAACATTAGCTAAGACCCATAACACCAGTAAAGTAACTAACATAACATCCAAAGAACGTAACTTATTCACACATGTTTCAAGCATGTCTCTAACATAACAATTAATTTTACATTAACATAGTAATATTTAGTAAAAATTTACCATAACCTAGTGTAATTATCATACTGAGACCAGCGAAAGTATCCTAACGTAACAAAGTTTTCACATTAATAAATAACATAACATTGCTAGAACTAAAGAAATAATGTACAAAGACAAAGTCTAACACAGCTTACACACGAATAAACTGTGAACATTAAAGTTCCACACATAACACCAGTAAAGTAATAACATTGCATCCAAAAACGTAACTTATTCACATATGATCAAAGCATGTCTCTAACATAACAATTAATTTTACATTAACATGAGTAATTTTTAAAAAAAATTTAACATAACCGTACCTAACCATCATAATACCTAATGGGTAAAGAGAAAAAAAGTAAAGTTTACCCTCTGTAAAGAAATAACTAAACTATGAACGTAACATACTTAACACACAACAACCAGACGAATAAACGGCTATCATTAACAACTTGAGTCAATAAACTTGAACATACAGGGGAAGTGAAACAAGTTTTCATTTTTACCAACATATAATAATTTTCACAGAAAACAGCGTTATATAAATACATAAAAACATATAAATACATGAGAAAAACAAGTTTGTCTCATCTCTTAAAACGTAACCAGAGAGAACATAGGATTCAAGTTTGGTAAATTATATAAAACTGTATAAAAGATTCACGCCCTTTGAAAGGATGTAAGTATAAATGCATTCAGCAACACTAAACCATTTTCGGCATATTTCGATTCAACAGCACTCATTCTCTCATACAAGAGAGAAGTAAATTCATTCAAGCTGATAGTTATTAATGCCGTCCTGTATACTGTATTATAAAGGAAACCATATGTTTCGGCAGTGTAAATATCTTAGATTACCATGTGCTATAAGTATTAAGTCCTCCAAGTATGTCAACATCCATTAAGATACGATGTTAATTCTTTTTTTATTTTTGAGCAATGCTGTAATATTTTCCGATGTTCGAACACTGTGAAACCTAGACACGTATGTCTGAAGGTAACACAATCAAAGGGTTTCCAATAGTTGCGTACATCAAGGGTTTAATATCGTCACACGATGAGAACACAATGTCTATTAGAACCTCTCACGTTATCTTTCCAGTTAGATATTTCCCTGCTAGTCGATATATCAGATGGCACACATTTATCCTCTATCCATCCTGCTATATTGATAATCTTGATGAACTCTTCAACACAAATGAATAAAGGTCTATTATTTGAACCTCTGGATGGAATACAAGCAATATATCGGTATCCATCTGGTTGACGATTAAATATAAATGACACATCGTTGGGAATAACGAAGCTCCTCGTGAAAATATCAACAACAGGTGTAGAGATGCGAGGAGATGTCATCGTACCAGCACAGCGAAAAATGTCCTACTGACGGAAATCGTAATGTATAAACAACCCATAAATGTAATGAGATTCTTTCTTTCAACCAATCAGAAGAGAGTAAAAGAATACAAAGCACGAACGAACCATATCAGTTCAAAAGGGTATATAGTCTCGTTAGACAACAACAACAACAACAACAACAACAACAACAACAACAACAATAACATAGTACAAAAATAAGTTCTTTATATACTAACCAACGAATATATGCTGACGTAACATTGTTTTCAATAAAGCTAATATAGCATGACCAGAACTAAGAATATATTGTACAATGTCAAAACCTGACACACCTTACGCGCGAATAAACTACTAACATTAACAAACTCCCTCGCTTAACAACAGTAAACTACATAACACTTCATACAAAACGTAACCTATTCACACTTTTTCAAGCATATCTATTAACATATCAATGTTATTTTACATTAACATCGTAATATCTAACAAAATTTAAGCATAACCATGTCTAAGCATCATACTGACCCAACAGATATATGCTAACGTACCGAGATTTTTACATCAACTTCGTAATGTTAGCAAAATTCATCATAACCTCGTCTAAATATCCTAATCCCAAACAGATAGTACAGAGCATAGCAAAGTTTTAACCAAACATAACATAAAATAACAAGAATTTTATCCTGACATAACATAAAAATGTTCTTTGAATAAAATATCACAGTAAAGCGTAATAGTTTACTGATTTTAAAGACAGTAAATCAGTAAATCAGTAATTCAAACCACCCATTCCTGCAGACCCCTAATCCACCCGTCTATGATATATCGACCTATTGATTTAGGTCTTATTTCGAGTATCATTTGGATCAGCAACAGGTAAAACCTTATTATCTAACAAAATCCCTTAACAAAGTGACCAATCTAGTAAAGGAATACAGCATCTCAGACTATGAATTATTTTCTCTTCATCAAAGTATCACGTCTCGATATAACATCATTTGAACTATGAATAAATAGACATTGGGTCTCAGGCAAACCCAGCATTACTCAACAGAGAAACTTAGCCTAGGCTCACGTTTCTAACACATTATCACCAGGTAACACAGTATTATCTTACAAAACTCATCATTCTCTACCGTCGAGTGTTAGACTGCCCTGTCCTTAGTATTTAACATAATATCTAACTTTTGAATAAACAGGTTTCATTAACCAAGAGTATCTAAAGCAACACACCTCCCGAGAGAAAACCCAGGGGATGCTGCGCTATGAAAGGGTGTGAATCTTGGGAGGGGGGATCACTGAAGAGGTGTAGCAAGCGGAGGCTTTGGGCGCCAATGCATTCGGGCTGGGGTTACTCTTCGGAATTGTGCGCTTACGCGCTTCGGGGGATCCCTCTCAGATTCACGCCCTCCAAGGGCGCATCACACAGGCCACTGCTCTCCGGGAAGTGGTGTGTTGCTGTGCTCTTGAGTTAATGAAGGCCTTGTTTATTCGTAAGTTAGATACGTTATGTTAAATATTGCAGGGTGAGGTAACGCGTTTGTGGAAATGATGAGATTTTGTAGATGTTGCTGTGTTACCTGACGATGTGTGTTGAAACGATGTGCCTAGGTTAGAGTTTGATGAAATAATGTCAGGTTTGCCGAATTTGCTAATATCTACGTTGTCATAGTTCAAGTGATGATCATACCGGACGTGTGTTGCACGATGAAGATAGTGTCAAATTCATAGTTCGAGATGCTATTATCTTGATAGATTGATCGCTGTTAGGGTTTTGACGAAGATGTACATCTTTACTGTGCTGATCAAAATGATACCGAAATATGACCTGAATCAATAGGTCGATAGATCATAGACGGTCTGAATAGTAGGTGCGGGAGATGGTGAACAGTACTGATTTACTGATTTACTGCTTTAAATCAGTAAACCTATTGCGCTTTACTGTGATATTTTATTCAAGAACTTATTTTTATGTTGTCGGGATGAAAATTTTGTTATTTATGTTATGTTTATATGAAACTTTGTTATATTTGCAATTATTCGTTGAGATTATGATATTTAAACGAGGTTATGATGAATTTTGTTAAATATTACGAGGATTGATGTAAAGATTAGTATTTACGTGCTTTGTATATTGTTGTCTGCTATGATCTTGGGCATAGTTTTGCTAAATTTTGTTAGGTATTACGATGTTAATATGAAAATAACATTGATATAGACCAATAGCGAAAAGTGAATAGGTACACGTTTTAATATGAAGTGTTATATGATTTACTGTTGATAACTAGAAATTTATTATGTGTAATTTATTCGCGCTAGTATGTCGAATTTGCCGGCCAATATTCTTAGTTCTAATTCATGCTATGTTAACTTTATTAATAATGAAACATGACGCATTAGCATGACCGACAGTTGTATAAAGAACTTATTTTATGCTACGTTATTACTGTTGTGGTATTGTTGTTATCTAACAGATATATGCCCTTGCGGAGCGGTATGGTTCGTTTCGGTATCATATTCTTGTTTACTCTTCTGATTGAATTGAAAGAAAGTCTCATTACATTAAAGTTTATTTACGCATACATTTCCCGTCAGTAAGACATTTTCCTTTATTATGTACGACAAACATCTCCTGCATCTACACCTGTTGATATTTTCACCGGAGCGCTCGTTGGCTACGGCGATGTCGTACTGTTTAATCGTCGGCGAATGAATACCGATACATTGCTTGTATTCCATCAGAGGTTTAAATAATGAACCTTTATTCATTTATATTGAAATTCATCCAATTATCAACTATTACGGCAGGGCTAGATAGAGGACAAATATGTGTCATCTGTTTATCAACGCGTCGAAACTATCTAACTGAAAGATAACGTAATTCTAATAGGAACAGACGTTAATGTTCTCATCGTGTGACGATATTAAAACGCCAGTGCTGCGGCGCAGAGCCCACTTCGGTGTTTTCAGACAGCCGATATTCGTCACGTTCGATTTAAGGCATCTGAATATTACGGCATTGCTTAAAATAAAAGACGAATTAACATCGCATCTTAACGATATTGACATACTTGAGGACTTAACACATATAGCACATGTTGTAATCTATGATATTTACACCGACATGGTTTCCTTATAATACGGTGGCGGGACGGCATTAACTATCAGCAGATGAACTATATACGCAGCCTTGAGAAGAATAGTGCTGTTGAATCAATATGCCGAAAATGGTTTAGTAGATCGACTATATCTTACATCCTTTCAATGGGTGTTGAATCTTTAGAGAGATATAGAGAACTTAGTTGAATTCTATGTTCTCTGATTAGATGGTGTACTGTTTAAAAATAAGCATGTTTTTATGACCTATGTTTATGCTATTTGCGTCAACGCTGTTTTCAGAAAGTATATGTTATAAAAAATGAAACTTGTTTTACTTCGTTCGCTTCATTGACTAAGTTGTTAATGATAACTGTTTATTCAAATACAGACTGTATATTTTAAGTATGTTAGCATGTTCATGGATTTAACACACAGAAGGTAAAACTTTACGTTGTTTGTCTTTACCCATTAGATATTATGATAATTGGAAATACGATTATATTAAATTTTATTAAATACTATGTGCGCAAAATTATTATATTGGGAACATGCAATCATATGTGAATAGGAATACGTTTAGATGTATATTAATTGCACTGGTGTTAAGTGTGGAGACTTTTGTTGTATTAACGGGTATTCGTGTGTAGGAGCAATGTTGGAACTGTCTTTGGCGTGGCTTTTCTTAGTTCTGTAATGTTATGTTGGCTTTATTAATGTGAAACTTTGTTGCATTAGCATACTCGCTGATGCATGATCAAAGGCCCGCACTAGGTTACATGAATGAAATTTTGTTAAATATATTACCGTATTGTATAGGTGGTATTTATATTAGAAGACGTGGCGAACATGTGAGTAAATTACATTTTTATGTTATATTGAATTACTTTACTAGTGTTAAGTATGGAACTTTATTATCATTACTGATTTATTCGTATTGTAAATTATGTTAAATTTGTCTTTATTACATTATTTTCTTAGTTCATGTTACGCCATGTACTTTTTATTGATGTGGAAACACTGTACGACAAATATGATGATTACGTCGTATGATAATTGGCAATGTTGTGATAGGCCGCTGCGTACAGTGTCATTAATGAACGTTAATGAAAACGGGAGATATCGCTTGAAAAAAGTAAAGAATAGGCCCACGTTCTACGTACGTATTGAACTACTTTACTGGTATTGGGCCCCTGGAACTTTATTAATATTAACAGTTTATTCGTGTAATTGTATTGGAGATTTGTCTTTTATGCATTGGCCTGGCGGATTCATGTTACATCATGTGCTTTGTGTGTGAAACTATTACGTTAGAGTGCTGCTCACCCGATCAGCCTTATTGGTAACCCAGTATTTGATAAATATTAGTAAAATATTACCATGTTAATATAAAATTAACATTATTATATTAGAGATATGCTTGACAAAAAGATATTAGATAAATTACGGCATCTTTGTATCTTATATTGAATTACTACTGCTATTAGGTATTGTGGAGACTTTATTAATGTTAACAGTTATTCATATTTAAGAACATGTCAGGGCTAATCGTTCTGTATTACTATTCATGAATTTAGATGATACTAATGCTTTATTAATGTGAAAAACTTTATTACGCCAACATGCTATTGATTGATCTTTGTAAAGAACGATTTATGGTATGTTTATCAAAAATATTCTCGAATGTGACTGTGTGGATCAATAGATCAAAGATCAGGATGGACAGGAAGGAAACAGTTGGGTGGTCTGTTTGACTAGTGATTTTTGATTTAGGAGTATGTAAACATTCAATTTAGTATGAGAAATTGACTTTAATCAATGGGTCGTAAGATCAATAGATCATGATTGGTTCAGGTTAGCTGATGGATTTGACAGTGATTGCGATTTAGTATGTAAAACGTTACAATTTAGTAAAAAATGACTAATCAATAGATCAATAGATCCAATAGATCACGGTGAACGGGAGGGAGACAATACTGGGCCTGATTTGGAGAATTACTGATTACTGCTGGAAGTATCATAAAACGCTCAAATTTAGCAAGTTATAAAGAGAATGAAATTTATTTATTTATTTATTTATTTATTTATTTATTTTTATTATTTTTTTCTTGATGGTTCAGAAATCATATTTTCGAAAGCTACAGACCCAATAACATATAAGGCACCAATATTGTAATCATTACACGAAGCGTATTTGTAATCGGCGCCGCACCAGGCGCCAACACCGGTACGGCGTCGCCTGCTCGCCGCAGGCCAGTTCGCTTCTTCATTCTTTCCCTCGCTATTCATCTTTCATCGCTACTGCTCCTTCGATCGCTGACCTTGCTATGTGCTCTTTTTCCGTCAGGACCTAATGGAGGGTCTAGACGCATACAGACTTAACCATCATGTCGGGTCTGAGTACGAACCCTTATGGGACACCAGCATTGTTGTTGCTGCAGTGTTTATTGGCTCGGCGCGCAGTGGCTCCAGCGCCGGTGCCCAGGCAACCTTCAGAATCAATGCTGGCACTCTAGAAATTCAGCTCTGGGCTCCTCATCAAATTTCGGTATTACGAACACGATTTTAATAGGGTGGAGTCACCTTCGGGGGACCGAAGCTGTAACTCATGTACAACGGGTTACCTCGTCATCTAACCGCCTTGGCTTTGCTTATGCGTGTTTCTAACCTAACATGGAAATATATATCCGGAACCATGGGCTGAGCTGGTAGTTAAAAAATCATTCTGTAATAATAATAATAATAATAATAATAATAATAATAATAATAATAATAATAATAATAATAATAATAATAATAATAATAATAATAATAATAATAATAATAATAATAATAATAATAATAATAATAATAATAATAAAATAACAAATATTAGATTAAACAAAAAAAAATCCTCAAAACATTTTCCAAACATTATACATAATTCTATAATAACGTTGATAGTAGGATGGAATGACCCACCGGAGTCTGACGCGTAAAAAGCAACTCTGATTCATTTCCCTTTGGGGAAACGAATCTTCGACGTTAATAATAATAATAATAATAATAATAATAATATAATAATAATAATAATAATAATAATAATAATAATAATAATAATAATAATAATAATAATAATAATAATAATAATAATAATAATAATAATAATAATAATAATAATAATAATGTGTATGTGTATGTGTATGCACGCATAATGTTAACGTAATCAAAATAATTACGAAATAACATGACATATCAATTCACTTATCTTTAAAAACATGGGTTCTTATCAGCTACGCTGATAAGAACACTCAGAACGATGGGAGCGGAAGTTGTCGCTGAGACTGTCCTGATACTACTATATATATATAGAAAATTATTCTTATGTTGAGTATTATATAGATAATAAAGTTGAAAATATGGAAATGTATACAATTGAAAAGAAAATGAAGCATACATATTATTTTATTAAAGGAAAATATATTTATTAATAATAAAAATCTATCGCTTTTTCCCTACTACTACTACTACTACTACTACTACTACTACTACTACTACTATTATTATTATTATTATTATTATTATTATTATTATTATTATTTTTTATTATTATTATTATTATTATTTATATTATTATTATTATTATTATATTATTATTATTATTATTATTATTATACTTATTGTTATTAATTATATTTCAGGTCTCAAAGGACACGACACTGTGTTGCAATTAGCAGACCCATTTCAGATACTAGGGAAATTATTTTGTTATTATAATTAATTGCAATAATGAAGTTGTAAAATATTGGAATATGGAAATAATGTAATTTTTCTTATCAGAATAAAGTTTTGAAAATTGAAAATTGAAATTATTATTATTATTATTATTATTATTATTATTATTATTATTATTATTATTATTATTATTATTATTATTATTATTATTATTATTATTATTATTATTATTATTATTATTATTATTATTATTATTACTACTACTTTCTACTACTACTACTACTACTACTACTACTACTACTACTACTACTACTACTACTTTTACAATACTACTACTACTACTACTACTACTACAATACTACTACTACTACTAATACTAATACTAATACTACTACTACTACTACTACTACTAATACCACATCTATATCAAATATACGAGTAGGATCATGAAATATTCGAGCTCGGGGAACACTTGCATAATGTTTGATGTACCATACATTATCCAAGTCAAAAGTAAGTTTAGCTTATGGATCCGCACAGCACAACCCTAGCTCCAATACTCCTATTTCGATGCAACTCGTACTCAGGCTTCGACTCTGAATCCTACTGATAGGTTATAGGAATCTTTATTATTATTATTATTATTATTATTATTATTATTATTATTATTATTATTATTATTATTATTATTATTATTATTATTATTATTATTATTATTATTATTATTATTATTATTATTATTATTATTATTATTATTTTAGCAAAATGTGTGTTCAAATAGGACGTGAAGCAGCAATGGAGTAAAGCAGTACCCCATAGCCGGGTGGGATGGGGCTTGAGGGGCTGCTTGCGCTACTGCTTTACTGCTTTAGGGTCAGTAAAAACATGTTTTTATTAAAAAATTTAATAACTTTTAAATAAAACATAAAATGTTTTTCAAAAACATAAAATGTTTTTCAAAAACATTAATAATGAAAGAGATTTTTTACAAATAATAAAAAAAATGTTTCAGTATAAAATATAATATTGGACTCTATGTATACGAACTCTGCAGGTATCCTTGTACAAGGTTTGATATAACACACAATAGACAAGTCAAATGCAAGTTTTGATTCAGGTACCGCAGTACTCAATCTTGTCTCCCTCTTCAACTCCAATCTAACTCCATGTAGGAGATGATCTGACTCCGGCTCTCACATCAGTTATGTACTCTGCAATTCATTTCATCTTTTTTCCAAGGGAAATACCCTCTCTCGGACACCATTGAGAGTTCTGGAACTCTCAAAATCGGAATCTACGTCGTTGAAAACATATATAAGGATGCCCATCTTAGCTTATTATATGCTTATTTCAAAGTTTGACTCCTGCTCCGGTTGACCCCATCTAAAAAAAACTCAGATTTTAGCATTCTGATTTCAGAAGCGGTTCCACCAATGTTGGAAACCCATAAGTCGATACACAAAGCACTATAATCCATAGTGTTGAGGGAATTCCTGAAACATGTTACTTTTGATTTGGATTTCCTTATGGTTTGGAGCTCCATATCCTCTACGACTGTGACAGATACCTTAGAAACCACTAATTTGACACCTAAAGCGTCAAATCTGACAATTTTAGGGAAAATCCAAAGTCATTTCGACATTTGACTAGGATTTCCTTATGGTATAGAGTTCCATATCCTTAAAGACTGTGACACTTATCTTAGAAATCATTAATTTGACACATAAAGCTTCTAAATCTAGCGATTTTAGGAAAAATCCAAAGTCATGTCGATATTTGACTTTTATTTTCGACTCTGAAACCTCTAAAAAAGGCTTTGTAGCCCCCAAATATATATATATATATATATATATATATCGAAATATATATATTCTATATATAATATAATATTATATATATATATATGTAAGATTATTATATATATATATATATATATCATATCTATATATATTTATATATATATATTTTAATAGTTTCACCCACCACTCAACTGGACAGAGACCTATTCAAGGTAGGGTGTTACAGCAACCTCAAGAAGTCAACAACTAAAAGTTAAATACGCAGATGAGTAACAGACGCAGGCTTAAAAGTGAGAGAGATTAAATCCAGCAGGAAACACAGAAGATGGCAGAGAATTCCACAATTCCACAGAACAGTTGTGGCAGGAAAGAAGGAAGCACGCAGCGAACTAGCCTGGAGTTACCTACATCAACACAAAACTCATGTCCCGACACAGCACCCCTAGTTCTACAAGGGCGACGTAAAGGTGGAGGTGACGCGAGTGATAAGCTCCCTCGAGCACCTGCCGCTGCGGTACCTATAGAAAAAGAGATAAAGCACCAACAATCCGCGCCGCAAAGATAGAGGGTCAAGGGAACTGGAAGTACAGAACAGTTTATCAAGCCTTTGGCCTTTTGACTCGACCTATCCCAATAAGCCCGAAGTGAAACCAGAAGCCCCCCATATATATGAGCAGTAACTCCCAAAGCAAGGGTGGAATGAGGCCCTTTGTATAGCTGGAGCAACGTGAAGGAAGAGGGAAAAAAAGTCTCGCAGTCTAAAAGAACTCCCAGTTTCTGAGGCGCCCTAGCAACCGTTGTGATTGGAGGTTTCCAAGACATTTTTGTTTGTTTAAGTGTTAAAGGCCAGAGGATGTTTATATTGTCCAACAAGAGAAGACTGAGAGAACCGTCGAAAGAGATAGAAAGTAGAAGGTGCTTAGAGAGGGAGATTTGGTAGAAGTTGAGCTTATTAAAGAATTGAATTTCCACAAGGTTCAGCCGACCCCCAACCCGGAAAATTCTATCCAGATCAGCGAGAATAGAATCGGAAGATTAAGACGAAGAGGCATTTCGTAGAGTAAAAGAGGGAGCAGAATTGAAATG
>JABUQX010021856.1:55000-60653 GCA_015478945.1 Trachelipus rathkii
CCTCGGTGTGAAATTATGCTGGATGGTGAGCAACTGGAACAAGTGTCTGATTTTAAATACTTAGGATATATGTTGGATGAAAAGGAACGGATGATGCAGAGTGTTGTAGGAAAGTTGTGAATGGTAGAAAGGTGGCTGGAGCAATTAAATCCTCTGTGGATGTAAAGGGACTAAGTCTTGAGTGCGCAAGGGTCTTACATGAGGGTATGTTATTACCTGTGTTAATACATAGTAGTGAAATTATGGTCTAAAATAAGTGGTTTAGATCTAAAGTACAATGTGTTCAGATGGACAATCTTAGGGGCGTGTTAGGTGCGAGAAGAATTGATAAAATGAGGACTGAACTCATTAGGGAGTTGTTTGGTGTGAAGAGAAAAGTAAATGAGAGAATAAATGAAAATAAATTTAGATGGTTTAGTCATGTAAAAAGGATGGATGATAATCGATTGGGTAAGCGGATTCTGATGTATATTGGATAGTGTGTGCTGGGAATCGACCGGCTGGGAGACCGAAGAAAAGTGGATTGGGTCAGCAATGGAATGCCTGGAGGAAAGAAATGTGAGTTTGGCATAGGCGAGAAGAAAGGTGCCAGTAAGTAAAAGGAGTGGAATATGTCCGGTATGTCTTTGAGGGGTATGGTTTGTGGCCCACCGTGGTCCAGGAATGAACCCCCTGCATTGACGAGATTCCAAAGTGAGGATCCGTCGTGGTCCCGTGAAGATCTAGGGTGGATTTTTCTTACTGCGGCGAGTTCTCACTAAAGGTAATAAAGGGGGAGGTTAAGGATGGGCCTTTCTTTTCGACTTGTGTCATATTCTACTCCTACTTTTCTGTTTCCGGTGCATGTCATGCACCTTACCCCCAGTCTTGGGGAGAGAAAGTGGGCGATGGTATATATATAATATATATATATATATATTATATATATATAATATATATATATATATATATATATATAATATATATATAATATATATATATATATATATATATATATATTATATATATATAATATATGTATTTTTTAATATTTATATATATATATATATATATAATATATATATATATAATATAATATATATAATATAAATGGGCGATAATATATATATATATATATATATATATATATATATTAGAGATAAAATGAATATCTATTTTCCAATTTTTAAATGACTTCCCTATAAAGAGCAACCAACTGGTATGGCGCGATGACATTTTAAAGGCACGTATGAACACCCCGACCTCTAAGAACCTTATTTAGTGGGAGAAACAATTTGATCCTTCTAATTAATATCGCTCGGAAAAGAAGTAAAATGAATATTTAGGAAAGACAAATGTTTGAGACGTGCTTTCTGCTATATAGTTAAGTGGAGATTATGCAGAGTGCATGAAAAGATGAAGGAAATGTTTTCTCTACCCCATTTAAAAATACAAGAAAAATCAAAGGTCAGTTGCCTTATGTCAACCTCCAGTCATCCTTTGCAGATATCAAGTGAACTCGTTGGCATAAAAGTGATCAGTGTTGAAGTAACAAAGAGGGGGTCATTAAAGAAAAGTAGATATAGTGTTGGGAATATGACAGAACCATGAGAAACATCACTTTTAAGAGATTTAAATGATAATCAACTGCTATAAAGAGACTGGAAAAAATGGGGAAAAAAGTTAGAGAGAAAAGGATAGATACCGAAAAGGGAAGTTTTGAAATCAGGGTTTTGTGCTACACTCTATCGAAAGCTTTCGATATGTCCTGCAACACAGCATCGCATTTCCCTATATGTCGAAGAGAAGAGGACTAAGAGTTATACTGAAAGAAAAGAAGATAGACAGTGGAGCGCTCCATGCGGAAGTCATACTGCTGACTAAGATTAGATAAGAATAAGTTTAAGTTCTTTCCAAATCTTCCTGTTCAGGATAGACTCTAAAATTTTGGAATAGACTGAGATTAAAGTGAAAGAACGACAATTAGGGGGTTGAGAACTTTGGGTTGAATGAACACAAGATTCCACCCGAAAAGAAATGTTGAAGTTTTGAAAAAGCATGAATGAAATAGTCACGAATTCACTGTGCAATCATATAAGCTCCTACCATACACCTTCTTAGTATCAAACTCAGAGAGAGCAAAAATCAAGTCTTTCAAAGAAATTACAATATTAGGCAATAAGTATATTGAAGAGTGTTGGTGAAAAAATATCTCGGAATCATCTAAAGTGAATTAAGAGGCAAAGGTTTGAACGAAGCGTTCTACTTTAACGGAAGGTAAGACAGCAGTGGTGCGATCGGAAGGAACAGGAGGACGTAAAGAAGGGAAGTATCGTTTTGAAAATGCCTAAAAGAGAGTGATGAAAAGGAACCATAACGATCGTTGCATTTCTATAATAATTCCCCAAGGCAGCACATCTCAGTGACGAATAGCACGAGACCAAGCAGCGTTAAGCAAAGGTTTTAAAGTTTTACTTGAAGTGAAAGAGAATAGAATGTATCCCTCATATGCATGGCCGTATTTAAAGCATGGGCCACATGCGCCCGGGCCCAGGGCGGCAAATTCTGGAGGGTGGCAAATTCTGGAGGGTGGAATATTTTTTAAAAAACTTATATGTTGTATTTGTTGTGAATATATTTATATATAATATATATATTATATATATAATATATATAATATATATGATATATAGTATATAATATATATATAGTATATATGATATATATATATATATATAGTATTAAAATATATATATATATATACTATATATTTCTTAATTTCTTTAAATCTTATACGAAGTGATCTAGTCCCATTTTTCGTATTTGAAGTAGACGGAAAACGTTAAAGATTTTTCCTTATTTGTACATTTAAGCTTGGGCTTTTTATTTTCATCTCATCTAGCAACCCTGATTGAATATCTTTTCATTCCTTTTTCCAGATATTTAAAGTGTGTTTTGAATTTGTGAGTCTTGTGTACCAATTTAAGTTTTTTTTTATGCTAGGAAAAAGGGAATAATTTCAAAATCTCAAATTTGCCCAAGTACATCCTTCTGATGATTTATTCAAGAATTAAAAAGTTAGATAATTGAAGTTTTTCAGAAGTAGAACATTATTTATTGGTTTTAACAAGTAGGCTGACCTAGCAGTTTTGATACTAATCGGATGGTCGAAAAACGGTTGAAGCGGCGCAAAAATACCGTAAAATAGGCAGAAGAGCAAAAGGAGAAGGAAAATGAAGTGTTATATAAAATACCAAGAGTAGACTCATTCTTTAATCACAAGACAAATGAATCTGTCGTGAGTGCGGAGGAATCTGAAGTAATTTCAAAAGTCTTGATGATAACGATAACACGGGAAATCGTGAAACATATGCATCGACTTCTTACGTTAGCTGTCGAGACTAGTGACGCAGGTAAGAGCGAAAGCAGCAAGACAAAGCATCTCTTATACCTAAGCGATGATCATTGTAATTGGAAGGTTAAGTGAGGCCACGCGAGACCTGACTTTGCAAAAAATGGGATTAATCAAAATTCAGACATTAATTTTTTTAATTCTAAGAGAATTTATCCAGATAAAAGTAGATTTTAACAAAATCCTTGTTTGAACGAAAACTTTGAAATGCGCTTTGCTAAACATGACTGATTAGTGTACTCTAACAGTCAGGGATGCGTCTTTTTGGTCCTTGTAAACTTTTGGAGGCGGTGTTGTATCTCACCTCAGTTTGTAACAGAAGGATTTAACGATTGGAAGCATAATGGCACTACAAGATTGACCTGAACATGAAAATTCGTTCGACCCGTGTTGTATGTTGATTGCTGAAGAGACTAGTAATTTCATTATGTAGAGTTGACAGGCAGATCCTCTCAAATTAGAAGAGAATAAAAATATTGAGAAATGTACTACAAAGAGTTATTACTGTTTCTAAGAAACTTTTCTTCACGGGACAAAATTTTTTCCCGAAAGGCTATGATCGAAATAGGCTGGCTTTGTTCGAATCGGAATTTATGATGTGTCTGGAACTTATTGCAGAATTTGACCCTTTTTTACAAAATCACCTATATCAATGTCAAAATTGCTGGCAAAGGAAGCACTTCCTATTTATCACATACGCACTTACGAAGAACTTAAACCAAATTAATGCTAGAACAGTAATCAGCTGAAATAGTGAAAGAAAGTCAGGAAAGTAAGTATTTTCTATTATTGTTGATTCAACTCCAGACATTACTCATAAGATCAGCTGAGCTTTATCCTCAGATATGTTAGCAAGAAGGTACGGCCCAAAAACGCTTTTTAAGATTTATTTAAAAATCCTGTTCATACAGGTAAAGAACTAGCCGGAAACAGTGATGAGTTTCTCAATAGGCACATGAATTAGACAATAAGAGTTGTCGCGGTCAACGTATGAAATGCTGCTAATATTGTCAGCGAATGATATTCTGCCCTACAGACAAGAATTAAAGAGGTCCAATCATCTAGCTATTTCATCCCGATGTTCAGCTCATTCCCTTAATTTGGTGGATCTAGCGCTGCCACATGTTGTGTAAACAGGCGGTTTCTTTTTTTGCTTGCTTCAGAATCTTTATAAATTTTTTCTCGGGCTTACGCATCGTTGGGGTATCCTAGAATCTTTCTTCAAGAATATACTGTCAAAACTAGGGTTGTGGAACAAGGTGGTCAGCTCGAGTAGAAGCTTGTAAAAAGTCTAAAAAGGTCTGGAAGCTATTATAAGGCTTTAAACTCCTATTATCTGAAGATAAAAGAGAAACCAGTCATCACGCAAAGCAAGGTAATTTTGAAATAAATGTAGAGTTCCTATGAAATACTCTTCATGTCTGCAATATTGGAACAATACTTGGAAAGATTTCATTCTGTAAATAAAAATGCAACTCTGAAGATATGGGATGTGGCCACCGTTATTAATTTGTATAACGCTCTGTGTAACTTAGTTAATGAAATTAGACCCCCATTAGAAACCTACACGAAAATCTGTGCGCAAGAAAAAATTGAAAAATCTTTACACAAAAAGACTTCAAGAATGTATCTAAACTAAGATCATGAGAAGAGAATAAAATTATCAAATATGCATTCTTCAAGCAAGCTTCATACTATATTAGATAAACTGTCAACAGTAATTAAATAGGCGAGAAAGTTTTGCATACAGCGAAATTTTCAGAAAAGTTTTTATTCTTATCAAATCTAGAGAAACGGACCCAGACGACATTCATAAATCAACTAATATTAATACAAAAAATTATATTAACCCGGTGAGGAAAATTTTGGAGCAGAATACATTTCATTTAAAATGTTTGCTTAGAAGAGGGTAATGGCAAGTCAAACCTTGTGCCCAATTAAAAACAAATATTTATATAACAAAGGCCTTCATGATAAATATCCAAATCTGAATATTGCTTTAAAATTATTTTTATGTACTCCCTGCGACAAAACTTGCTCAGGCTACAGATCATTCTCCCCCTTATGATAGGTTAAGAGATTATTTACGTTGTCCCAGTCCACACAGCGTTAGTTCATATTGCTGTACTTGGCTATTTCGAACAATGATTTCACGTAAAATTAGAATACGAAGTTTATTCAAATTTGCTAACGAAAGGCAAGACAAAACCTGTAATTGAATCATTATATTTGACATGTAGAATGTAATAATGTAAGTATGTG
>JABUQX010021857.1:5000-7500 GCA_015478945.1 Trachelipus rathkii
TTCACATGTGTTTTTAACACAGATCTTCACGGAAGGTCAAATTATAATAAATATAAACGTAACGGCTAATTTTAATGTCGAAATTCTGAAATCGATTAATCGGAAAATATATCGATATATTCTTATATTTAATTGTATATTTATAAACGATTAAATTACTCGTCACCGTACAACATTACTAACAATCGCTAAATTAATTAAAAAAACTGTTATTCACAAACTAATCCCATGAAGATGGATTCAACTATAGAGCATGAAAGTTAAGTAATAGTATTGCTGTCGTGGCTCGATTGGTAGAGCGACAGAGTCGCATGGCAAGGGACAAGGTGATCTTTAGTCGGATTTGGTATAAAATTATCTAGAGAAGTTCCCCAACTAGAATAGGGCTTTGCCCGTGAGGTGTGAACTTTTTGTAAAAAAAAGAATTAAAAATTTAAAAAAATCCATACAGTTCCTGAACAGTTTTCTTTTCAAATATTTTAATCATATGAAATTATGTTGGCAACCATAGATGCAAGCTAGAGTGTTGCCATGACAACGTGAGTTGCTAGGTAAGCTTTATTCTTTATCATGGCAACATAATAGTTTGAATCATGGTTGCCAACATAATTTCAAATGGTTAAAATATTTTAAAGGAAAACTGTTCAGTAATTAATTTCTCTAGCTGTACATATATTTTAGAATAGGGACTCTTAACATGTGGATCGCGACACAGAATTTGATTCGCGGGCTTTCCGAAATAGGGTTCACGTAGTTACTCAGAGAAAAAATTGATGTTTTTTTTTTTTCTTTTTTAATTTTAAATTTTAAACTTTCTTCTTATTTAACTACGGTTATTAAGTAATAATTAGTTAATAACTACACTTATTTATACTATTAGATTAGCACTTTAGATTTTAAAGGAACTCATGGATCGCATCGTTGATCGTCTTGTTTTTTTTGGATGGTGGTCAAAAAAGGTCAAGAACATCTGCTTTGGACAGCACTGTGGCTCAAGCGGTAGAGCAATCAGCTTGCTTAGTGACACTTCAGAATTCGATTCCTAGTAATAGTAATAGTAATAGTAATAGAAATAGTAATAGTAATAGTAATAGTAATAGTAATAGTAATAGTAATAGTAATAATGGTGAACTTAAAATTAACTGAGGTACTTCTAAGCCCCCTCCTTGAACAGGGCCTTACTAACGAATGGTGGCAAAGAGAAAGGAAAAATAAAAAACATCTCAACAAAAACCAACCTGGATCTCCTCCACATTCATCAAAGCAAGCATAGAAGGTCTCGAAATTGTTTGCATTTCCATCACAACCCCGCGTAAACAAACGGTTCACATCGGTTTTTTTGGGGCTTAAAACCGAACCTTTCAATGATAGCTCTGCAAGGACCTTTTTCGGTACGCAAATTGCATGTATCGTTTTGCCTCAGCCCATTTTCTAACTGATATATATATAATATATAGTAGATATATATATATCATTAATATATAATATAAATATATATTGATATATTATAATCTAATATATATATATATATATTATATATATATATATCATATTAAATAATAATATATATTATATATATATATATACTATATATATAGATATATATACTATATATATATATATATATATAATATATATATATAGAATATATAATTTAGTATATATATAGTATATATATATATATTTGCAAAATATACATAAGAATTACTAGGAATGACATTAAAGTTTTACAGCCCCATACTAAAGGTTTGTTTTAATAATACCAGACAAAATAGAATTTTATAAGAGTAGTAAAAAAATACATTCAATTATACATACAATCCATCTCAAATGTCTGAGGGATATAGAAAGGTATTTTAAGTAGTTTATATCAAACCTCTTCTGCAAATATTCATGGATTTAGTTAGCACTTTCTTAAAAAGATTGAAATTTATTTTGAGCTTTTGTTGAATCTTCGAATTGTAAATTGTATAGCTTAATACTATCAAAAATTATATTTAGAGCGTATTGATACAAGATGCAATGGGATTTGGACACAATCTGTGAAGAGGTGAGAAGGAGAAACGGCTTTGAAGTTGTGTAGAAGGTTGTTGAGATTTTAAAATTTGATTAGACATTGCATACGTACTTGTGGGTTTGGCTACCGCAACTAACCAACAGTCGTATTTATATATAGTAAAATAGTTTAATACGGCGTAGAATAAGTAATATGAAATGTTTCGAGGATATAACGCAACCGATCATATAGCCAGAAAGGTAGGCAAATTTTGGTCTAGTAAGTGCAGGGCTGAGAATAATAGATTCGTAAGCTTAGATATAATATAAACACAATAAGTTTCTCTCTTCGCAAGACTGAAGTGTAATATCACTTCTACCGTCAGACCATTTCGCGTACAAATAAAAACAACCTGTTATTAAGTAAAGTGATCTTATTTTGGAGAGGTCGTAGAGTTGTTGTTTAGAGTGCAATCGGTTTACAATTTTTGCCTCGGCTATTTTG
>JABUQX010021857.1:15000-30556 GCA_015478945.1 Trachelipus rathkii
TTATTTTTTACTGAGTAAAGCATTTGATCTTTAGGGTAATCAGAGGTGTCGAATAAATGTATATTCTTTTTCATATTTTTATAAATCCTTTGCTTGTAAACAATAGCATAATGAATCTGTATCTGTTAAAAATAACTTTCCTCTTTCATTATATTTTTTTCTATATGATTATAATGAAAATCATACATGAGAGTTTTTCTTAATTCTAAAATAGACATTCCTACATATATAGGTTTATCAAATCTAAAAAAAAAAATCACATGGCAAGCTAATAAATTTTCTACAAATATTTTAAATGATTCAAAATTTGGTTAATTACTAATTTTTAAGCTTCTTCTTTATTGTTAGCTAATTGGACATCCACTCTATTTCTAATGTTTCCATCGTTTTCCGAACACTAAGTTGTTCATTAGTTAATAAAAATCTTTTTCAAATTCATTTTTAGCTTCTTTTCTTTTCTTTTTTAGTGTAGTTCAATATATGGTTTCATCAAATAGGACTGATTAAATTCTAATACTCTATGCACTTTTGTTAATTTTAATCCTAAATTTAAACATTGTTTTAGATTTCTATAAAGAATGATATATTTATCTTTATTATTTAAATTTGTAACTGATTTTGAACTTTACCTAATTCCAATTTTCCGCTAAGGAGTAATCGTTTAGTATATCATGTGATTCTTTCGGATACTCTAAACCAAACTTTAAAATATATCATTTTCTTGATTCATCACCGATATCTAAAAAATAATCTATATCATCCCAACGTTTGGCTTCAATCTAAAATTTACAATAGTTAAATACTGTGACATCGGCCAACCATATAAATTATTTTCATCTAAATAGGTGATATAACTATTTGACTTATTTTCATCACAACTCTTTTGAATATATGGATTATATGCTTCATCATAGCACTGATCTCTCCTCTAATTCCTTTTTCTATCATTAACAACATATCCGGATCTTTCAATAAATCTAATTTTAATTTGGTTTGTTTTAATAGCACATCCCAAGATAGTCCAGGAGATATAAAGTAATGAACTGGATCTAATTTATACGTATCTAAACAAGTAGTTCTTAAGTTTTCAAACACATCTGCTAATATTAATGTACCAGATTTTTTAAAATATAATACATGATAATCTTTGAATTTTTTACAATTAAATTTTGTCCAAATATTCTGTGCATGTTTATAATCTTCTTCATTTGTTATATATTCATTATTTAAAATGTTATAAAATTTATTTCAACTAGGTAATGCTTCATGATTAAATTTTATGATATTATCCATCCAGTCATAAGGATAAACACCGTTCTTCCTTAATAATGCAAATTGATCTTCATCTTGATAACATTTGAATAAATTATTTAAATTTTCATTCTTTAAATTTGATGCTAATTTAGCAAGAGTTGATAACATAAATCTAAAACTATCAATGAATCTCAAAGCCATATATATTAAATTGATTTTAATTTATCATCTTTTTTATATTCATAAACTGACTGAAATTTGTATAAGTTTCATCCGTTTATGGAATAGCTTATATTTGACCATCTACTAAACCAAAATTTTAAACAAATAATTAAGCATCGTATTTTGACAAATTGTGCATAATTATTAAAATAAATTTAGGGTTTCTAATTTTCAAATTACAAGTTTTATGAGCAAATCCTCAATATTTTCCTGTTAGATAATTATGATCTCTCACTTTATAATCATCTTTTGTAAATGATCTTTCACATACATAACATTGATTAGCAGTTTCAAAACTGTCCTTATCATGCCCAGTTAGTTTCATCGGTTTATTTTATATTACATATTATATTATATTTAGAAATACCGTAGTTTAAAATATAGCCATTTTAGATTTCTAAACACTAATTTATTATTTCCTTTATACTAAGAATACTTTGTACTTGTACAATATTTTTACATGTACAATCTATATTGTACTTATATTATATCATATTTAATTGTATAATAATTATTATTTTTAATACAAACTAATTTATTTATGAAGTCAACATGGCGTCTCACCATCACCTAGACCTTTCTGAGTACACTGGAGTACACCTTAGAATTGAGTATTAACTCTACTCATACAGCAGAGTGAAATACCTTTTGTCGGTAAGATCATTGGAAGGTGACCTTCACGATAGATAACTCTTGTAATTATAGATTCCAACTTGATATCAAACCCTGTTGGAATAATACTTATTAAAAAATTAATTTAGAAAAAATACTATGATTTCGACATAGAAAATAACTTAATTATTTAAAACTTACAGATTTTCTCGATAGAAAAAAAATTTATAACTTGAATGCTCAAATTTATTATAGATAAGATCTTTTGTGCAAACAGTACTAACAATTCTTATTTTGAACGACCACAGTAGTTGCTTAAAATTAAAAATAATAAACATTAAAATAAAACAGAATAAATAAACCAAAAAATAAAAATAATATAACTTCACGACGAATTTAACGTGATATCAGATAAGAGAGCTCTATAATAGATGACATCAGTTTTGAAGGCCAAATATATTTATTAACAGAAAGAGATAATCCCTTTTAAACTACACACTAATATATAATCCATTTTATAGTGACAATTAGATTCATATTTAAATGGTGATGCATTGAAAGAGATATGAATGAATCTCATACACTAAAAAAAAAAAACATTTATTCTACTTATTAAGAGGAAGTTAATGAGACTTTACGAGAAAAATAACCGTAAATTGAATCTCCAAATATTAATTTACTTGTAAATAAATATCTATATCACATCATGAAATAATAAATCGCTATATTATTTAGTGATATATTGTATATTACAAAATTAGCTTACATAATTTGAATGTGAGAAAAACTAACACTCCTTCTTTGAGATGACGTTTAAATACTTAGTATAAAATAAAATATATAATATAATTCAATTCTGTTTATCTTGTTTTTTTATTCACAAGTACATTTGTCCGATATGAGCTGAATGTTTAACGGTCAAACCTTGCAATTTTTGCAATTCACTAGGGCATCAATCAAACTATGCATATATAGATGAAATTTTTTTAGAAACCAAATCTTAATATTCACCTGAACCAATTAAAATCACTATGAGTTTAGAAATTATGATGAATAATTTTATAACATATTAATTAATTACTTCCTATGAGGAAGATATAAAAATATATCTTTTGTAAAATTATAGAAAAACATAATATGACATTCTCAATGGAATCTGAAAAATATATCAAATAATAATAAATATCAAATAATATTTTAACAAATATATAATTATTATAACTCTTAATACATTATATATTTTTTAAAATTTATAGCATTAAAATACAATTATAAATCACAATAGTGTTCTACTACTATTAAGGAGACACTAAAATTATTTTCATCTTTTTATGATTTAATTAATTAGTATTTATACTCACTAATTCACCCTCACTTTCCATACACAAGTAAGTAATTAGGGAAAACCCATTATTTGAGGGCCTATACCAAAAAAGTCTAAATTCAACATTAGTATATAGTAAGAAATTGGTCTATCTTTAACAACTTTCTATGATAAATGAGAAGTAAAGTCCTTAGTTTATACTTATTCCATGAGAGACAAGCAAAAATGTAAATATTACTATATATAATAAAAATTATAAAAACAATTTATATGAAGGATGGTTTACTTTTATTTTATCTATTACTCCATAAATAAAGTGAAGGAGAAAATTTATTTTAATTTGGTATGGGAATATATTTAATTTAGATTAAAATATTTTATTGAAATCACTCATTAAGCTATGAGTGAATAACCTTATAGAAAGTTGATTCTTGTAAAAACCATAAACAACTCAAATAAATAATAATTAATAAAAAATATTAAAATTAAATTTATGAGTTGTCTTATAAACTTATTATAAATTACTTAGTTTTGAGATATAAACCTCTTCATTAAAATGGTCACTTACTAACAGGCAGATTTTTAAGGTGTTTTTTGCCTTAACCACTATTGTAATTAATTTTTTTAAGGTCAAAAATTATAAAATTTATGTATCTTTATCCTCTACTAAGAGGTAGAGACTTTAAGGAACTTACACGATTAATACTATAATACAATTTTCTCCTACAAAGGAGAAAATACAATTTGTCCAACTTTCTTCTATAAAAAAAGATTGACATATCTCCCTAACAAGTGTTTACCTTTTGATATTAAAAAGTATACTCTACTCATTTTGCGAATATTATGCCGATAGGAAAGGTAAAGTTAATTACAGAATGAAAAATAAAAATGAATATGAGAACTCATCCTCAAAGATGAAGTTATTTCACAATGACGAGCGCAGGTGGTATAGATTGTTAGTGATGACTACATTATAGAGTTAATTACGATGAGACCATCACCCACCTTTATGATTACCACTAAAAGTGAAGAATAATTAATGAGAAACTCTGATATTTCTCTTTACAATTTAGCCACCATATAAACAATTATCTATCTTTTAGCATGACAAGAGCTATGTCCTTATTAGAGGAACCATGTGAAAGTAACCCTTAATATACAATAGGTATATACAATAGTATTTTATGTTTATATTACATATATTTTTTACCCAGCAAAAAGTTATATTATATCACTAGAAAAATTGACTTATTAAAATAAAATACACTCTTGTCCGTGGACTAGTGTAAACGGACACCCTATAACAATATTATTTGAATTAACCTAATTAAGGGGGATAAGGGTTATTAGAAGCAAAAACAATATCAATAACTCTAAATACCCCCCTCTATTTGTCAACACTGGGTTATACTGAGGTACAATAGATAACCTTACTCTTATATTATATGTTAAATAACAGATTTTATTTATTTATATATATTATTTTATGTTCTATTTTATATTTGTTTGCTGCTGCGGTTTTCTGCACCCACTTCTAATGAAAATAACGCTGCTGTAAGTAACAAGTAAAATTATAATGAGAGTCATCTTGGAAAGAATCATGGGAACTCACCCAACATATTGAAAAATTATTTAATTTAAATGTAATAAAAAATATAATACCCATTTCGTAATGTTTAAATTTTAGTGATGTCATTCTGGAATTAAGCCACTATTATATTATTTTTTACTTATAATAGGTTAACAAGGGTCAATATTACTTATCAAATAATTATAGTTATTAGTTATTATCCATTTCTCTCACTTCTCATTCAGTAAGGTGACGACTTGTTGCTGAGAGGCTGTTTAATATAATGCGCACCTTTATATTACATATATTTATTATGTAAAAAAAAAAGTTTCAAAATTCTTATTTATTAGTCTCAACTAGAGACTTGGGGTAGTGGAATATAACTAATCATGACATATCCTACTAAAAAATTATTATAATCAGTTATACGTTAGTTAAAAAAGAGGTTGGTTAGAAACATTCACCTTTTTATAAAAAAAATATTTTTGAACAGTTATTGTCTATTATTTTCCATTGAAAACTATTCTCGCAAATTTAAGAAAGAATAATAAATAGAACGCAATTACAGAAAGTCTTACTTAAATTTCAATTCTTCATTTAAGTAGTTTTTTTCGATTTTAAGTATGCTATTGTTCTCTTTTATTTCAGAACTTTAAAAATATTAAAGATTAATCTTGCAATTTTAAGACAGAAAAGTACAGGCTGCAGGCGCATAGATGCAGGAGCCATTGGAGTCTACCTACCTATATAAAAAAGATTAGATCTTTCAGTAGTATAACGATGAACAGAGTAAATAATATTACCTCAGTGCCGTACTATTCGTCTTTACCCTTTGAGAAATTCATTAATATTAATTTAGGAATCTTTCGCAGAAGAGAATCACAAACGGACACATCAAATTTCCCCCCTAGGACCACCCGAGAGCACAGGCTACATCCTAGGCTTCCCGTCCGAGATTACAATAAGCTAATATTCGACTCGAAATTGAGCTATTTAGATACGACATAACCTATATTTTAGTACCATATAGACAAGCAACACTAAAAAAACCACTTATCAATTAATGTTATCTCACTTTAAGTAATTGAGAACAATTAATAAATAAATCTATTAAAATTATTCCTAAATATCTTTTAATTTCATATGTAGAACTAGGTGGTTATTCTACCTAATTCTTCACACTATATGATGATCGCGAAGATAGTCTTGAGCTTAATTTGATTACACGTCACGATGATGGGTACGCTCTATACATCAACTCTAAGGTTTTTAATAAGTTATTATGTGAGCTGCTTATTGGTAAATATTAGTAATGTTCAGATAAGACTTATTATTATAATATTTACTGTTATTGTCAACATTATAACTTGCACTCCTCAGACAACCAAATAATAAAATGATTAAATTGATCCTTATATATATATTTAATATCAACATTAATTATATAATTATTCTTACTTCGAAAACAGCCGTTTACTTGGGTAATGGAAATTTCATTTTGAGAGGAAGAATTTCCGATAAGAGTTAAGTCCGTTACACATACATATACTTACTTACAGTTCATATCGAACCTAAATTGCTGTTTTTTGGTTCGGCGTTTAAAATAACTCCATTTTTTATTTTACAAATACACAAAACCGGTATTATTATAACTTGAAACAAATCGGCTAGCTCAAACTGTTGGGATACTACTGACTTCATCTGCTAAAATATTTTATTAATGTATCCATCAACGGATTTTAGTCTATTCACCTAGTTCTGTTTATGCTGGTGTCAGTAACTTAAAAGTAATAGCAATGATTGACTTGCTGAGTGTATTAGATTATCATTTTTCTATCGAGGAGTGCACCTAATACTATTATTAGAGAACACAACTTTATCAATATCACTTTTCATTTAGACATATCACTGGATACAGAAAAAAATAAGAAAAACATTATATTTTAAATTAAATGTTACATCATTAAAAAAATATCGGACAAACACCAATAATAATATATTATTAATTGCTCGAGTTTTGAGAATCTCTAAAATGGAGATAATAGGGGTAAGATATAGCTCTCAAAAAACTATTTATCACTTTGGTCACTAAATTCTCACTCTTTACACATCTGTCGCAGCTAGTATTAGGAACAGATCGAGGCTGGTGTAGGCTCTGTAGAGTATATAGGATAAATTAGTATAGCGAAGTTGCGCTGATACCTGCACACTATAGTGGGTTATTAAGAGGGAAAATCGTGCAATACGCACTCTCCGAGGCTACATTATTTTCCGCTATCGGAGATCTTCTGTAATTATTATCTTAATTTTACACTCTAAGTGAGTATTTTAGGCACCAGTAATTAATATATTACGTATTATTAAATTTTACTATTAAATTATATTTCCGATTTATTATCACTAGGCTATATAAAAAATATCCATATTATACGTTAACTTTTTATCCGGTTTAGACATTATCTACCGCTGTAGCGATGAAATGTCATCCTTTAACAGCTAAGAGAAAGAAAATTCTCACAGAACTATATTATATTAATAAATATATTACTTATATAAATATATAATTTATATATATTATTATATATATTAATAATATATATTATATATATATCTATATATATATTTATATATAATATATTATTATAATATATATATACAAAGTTTTACCACCTAATATGGGTATCAAATACTTTCTTATTTCCACCCACGTAGGTAAATCAATATAAAATATATAATAATAAAATTGGAACTTTTATATATAAAATATAAATTAATATATATATATTATATATTATATAGTATATAATTGTATCTATAATGTTTGTACAAATGAGAATATTAATATATATAATATAATATATAGAACTATTATATCATATATATTATATATATATATATATATAAATATATATATTAATATAATAATTATACTAATATATATATATTAATTCATATATATATTTATAATATATATATTAGATAGTATATAATAAATATATATAATATATATATATTATATACTATATATATATATTAATAATATATATATATATTTATATATATATATATATATTATAATAAATATTTATATAAATATATATTTAATATATAATATTACCATTAAGAAAATTAATATAAGCAACACTATAAATTGTATTTACTAACTCTGTGTTTTTCTATTTTTTCGATATTTTCTTCTAAGACTAGCTTCCAGTTAAGCTCAGACACCCCTGAGGGCTCTGTATTGCTTACAATGATGAGATTTTTATATTAATATATATAGTTATAAATATTAAAAGTTATAATGTCAAGTAAAGACTATAATATTTTTAACAATTCATAATAATTTAAATCATTTATGGATTATTACAAAATAACATACAAAAGAGTGTAACCTTACCATCCCCAATATATTTACGTTAATATACAATAATCATGGATAATCAATACAAAGTTATTCACTCCAACTTATGAAGGAGGGGCAGTTATATTTATGAGTATACAAAGCCTTCTATAAATTTATTTATCTATCTTCATATGATAAAGTACCCGTTATATTATACAATCTTAACTATTTGAAAATTAACAACAATTGCCCTTTTACTAGTAAAACTAGTCTCAATTAAATCCCTTAGTTAGTTTGGTAGAGACTAATCTCAGCGTTAGGGGCGTACCGTCGAGCTATATCTCCTTTATATATAATATAGGGGTTAAAAGGCTAAAACCCACCCTATCATTTTTATAAATTTTTCATTCTCAAAAAGCACCTACTTATCACATCAGGAGATGATGTGTGTGCCAAATTTCAAGTTAAAATATCCAGAGGAACCCCAAAAACGTATATATTAATTTATTAATATATTAATATATATATATATATATAATATATATAATATAATATAATATTAATATAATAATATATAATTAAATATATATAGTTAATTATAATATATCAGCTAATAATATATATTATATATATAATATAATATTATATATATATATATAATATTAATTTTAATATAATTTATACTTTAATTTATCAATATATAATTTATATATATATTTATAATTATTTATATATATATATATTATTAATATATAATTACTATATATTAAATATATTAATTTATATATATTATATAAAATTATACTATATATATATATTATATATATAATATATACTATAATATTAATATATATATATATATATTATAATATATATATATATATTAATAATTATTAATATAATACTATATATATATATATATATATAATCATAATTATTATATAAATATATATATATATATAATAATAATAATAATATATATATATATATATCATATTAATTATATATATATATTAATATATATATATAATATATATATATATATAGTACATATAATATATAATATATATATTAATATAATTATATATTAATAAATATATATATATAATATATATATTATATATATATATATATATATATATTATAATATATAATATATTATATATATATATATATCCTAATATAATTAAAGATATATTTTATAATATATATATATAATATATATATTTTATATTAATAATATATATAATATATTATATATTTTATATTATATAATATATATATTCTCCTTACCCCCCCAAAAATTGGTATATAAATATAATAATAATACAAATAATTACTAATATAACTTAAATATATCTGAGGGCACTGGATATACGTATAATAGTACATATATAATAAATATATAATATATATATATATTATAATATATATATTATATATATCTATATATATTATATTATATATATTAATATATATTAATAAATAATATATAATATATACATAATATATATAAATATTATATATTATATATTATATATTATACATATAATTATATATAATATAATATTAATATATATATAAATTATAATATAATATATATTTAATATAATTATATATATATATATATATATATATAATATACATAAAGTTATATATATATATGATATATTATATATAAATATATATATATATAATATATATATAAATATATATATAAAATATAATTTAATATATGATATATATATACATATAAAATATTAAAAATAATCTATAGAAGTATATACCTATAATTAATATTGAGTAGAAGTAGATAAATGCAATTAATACTATTTAATTAATATATATATATATATCTTATATATAATATACTAATAAACTCAGAGGTTTATTAGTAGGAGAATAAACCATCTTCACGAATTATTATGTGGGTCCAATATGCACTTAAGGTATAAACAGCTTGTAAGAATAAAAAGTATCATAAGAAATGAAAAATTATTCATTATGTGGATAGTACTCAAGGTCTCTCAAATATATATATATTATCACATGAGGCTAAAAAGCAATTTGTCAGTAACTTATTTTATTAATAATAATTACCATTACCTCCTACCTGCTCGTGAAATTACGAAATTCAAAATTTATCTAAAATTAAAAATTAATTTATTTATCATATATACTATGGAAATGGTAAAGGTTATGGTAAGCTAAATAATACCACTATTATTATTTTTAATACTGAAATTTACGTAAGAATTTTAAGAACAAATGAATATATGATAAACACCGTTATGCACACAGCAAGATTATATGATCATAAAGTTAAGAACAAAAGCATATGTCACATATTTTAAACACGCCTATTAATATAATTCTCTTAGCACTTGACCAAAGCTTTAAGGGTATCAAAATACTTCCTCACAATTATCTATACAATTACTAAAGCTAATAATTCATATCAGAGAATTAGATCTTTTAATCAATTATTGTATAATTTATTATTATTTTTATAAAATAATTAATTAATTAATGATTTCTTAAAAAAATAAAATAAGCTTTCCTACAATTTATAAAAACAAATTTATTACTAATTGTAAAAGTATTTCACCCCCACCTCTCGTTCAATACTACTTGCTTCAGAAGAATATGTCGACTTGGATTAATTATTCGTCAAATTGAGAGAGACCTTACAATAATAATTAATTTTTATCAAATCTGTTTACAGTATATATTAAGTTTAGAACATCCCTCACTGAAAACGAAAAGTCAAATTTTGAGGTCACTAACTTAACCTATTAATCTTTATATATCTTATTTACTAATTATTTATGGAAATTTTATTATCGTGAGAATATTATTTATAATATTATAGTCATTTTAACACCAATACCATCCATACCCTAGGAATAAATATCATAAAATACAAATCAAGGATTGAATTAAATCCATATAATTTATTTTAAATTTTGTCATAAAATGGTAAAATTATATCTAATATACATATATTATAAATTTATTTATTTAGTTATTCATTTTATTAGAGAATATTAAAAATACAATATACAATAGGATCTCAAAGTGTCGGAATACTACTAGCACAGTATATATTATTATTATTATTTATATGTATTATATCATTGAGGGACCTCTGCACTCGGTGAATTTGAATTCTATAACTCTATTTCAAATAAATATTATTACTAAATTTATAGAATGTTATTTCGGAATATCACAAAATTTTATATCTTATTTATGTATATTGGATAAATTTATTATAATATAATACTATAAACACACAGTAATATATCAAAAAATATAGTTATCTGTCAATTATCATTAAAATACAGCGGATATAAATATTAATATAGTAACACGAGCTTTGCGGTTCTAACCATCGCGTATAAAAGCTCGGAACATCGATTTTGCGAGCACTCCTTTCAATAAATTGCTGCGAGCATTAGTTTTTCAGTCTCCTTCACTTAGACTTGATTTATATCTCCGCATTGCTAAACAACCAAATCACACAGATGTCATCTGCTCTATAATACATCGGAGCAAATTGTTCTCTATGAGTCAAACCAACTTTTACGAAAATCTACCGTAAGGAAGGGAGTCTGGCGACAACACGGTATCGCCCACTTCTTTTGTAATTATTTGGGCAGTATCATCAATTCACGTATTTGTTATTTGTGTATAAATATTACGAGTTTTATCCAAAAAATATTCCTTTTTAGATATAAACTATCCATTTATAAATAACTCCCCTGAGATTCTTATATTAATCTCAAGAGAGAGAATCTGAGGAAGCTGCACAATATATTGGAAACAAGGTTATTTAAATTTTAAAAAATTACTCATAACATATATCATACTATAGGTAATTATTATTTTTGTGTATAATAAGCTTACTGGAAAGAAATCACTGATAAGTGTAATCGCGGGCAGATTATACAGGCTAATGACGCACCCTTCTATCAACCTTTATCATGAATTTAGTGTAAAAAGCTATGTAATTATTTTGATCGTAATATATCTGTCTATAACTGACATAATATATGAATACAAAGAAAACGTGACACAATTATAAATAAAACTTTTTGAGCCAGGCCAATACAGTCACAGATATGTAATAATTTGATTAATGGGATAAGAATGTATATTTAATAGTGGAGCTTCAATAATCATAATATATAATTAATTTATATAATATTTTTAATGAGGATAAGTTTAGTACAGAATAATACAAATTAGTTCTTCAGTACCCGATTGTTAGCAAGATTGATTCTATAGTACGCAAACTTGTAACATGTCACGCGTTGAAAAATCTATTGAGATCGCTTTCCTTAATTTTTTCGATTTAAAATTAGTGTCCCAGTTTTCATTTAATTAAAGAAATATTAATAAAGAAATAAATTGTTTTTTATTTTGATCACTTCTTTATTAATCTAAACTCTCTTATTCGAGGAGAACTAATATTTATATTGTTAAACGCTATATACTGAGTATCAAAAAACAACCTCAAAACTTTTATTTTATTTTATTAAACACATCAACTTAAATGGTAAAACAAAAAAGTAGCTAAAAGGTTAATGAGGAAAAATATGATAAAAAATAAAGATTATAATGCTTTTGGCTAGACAACCATTACGACTGTGAATATAAAATAAATAAATAATATTTAGAAAATTTAAAAATACTAAAAAAATTTAGTTTAAAGAAATTATTTATTAAAATTAAAATTTAATAAAAGTTAAGTAATATAAATGGACCAACATCATTTAACCTATTATGTTGAAGTTTGATTAAGGCATTAAAAAATCTTAAAGGAAATCCAGTTTTGTTCAGCCATAATAAATTGAATAAATTTAAATTAATAATAATTAGTTTGCGCATTACTGCATCGCAAATGAAAAATATTAAATTCTCTTTAAAACTTATAATGAAAAAAATGTAAGTTGTCTACAAAAATATCTTCGTAATAAAAAAAATTAAATTTTTATGTATGATGAATTAATTCATTATAGAAATCGAAATAAGTATTCAAAATCAGCAGTATTCAAAAATATATAGGTATCACTTATAGTAAAAGATATATCAGAAAACAAGGAGGAGTATATTGAGTGGACAACGAATAAAGACATTTGGTGTATGAACAAGAATCAAATTGTGTTCACACAAAATTGAGTCAGGACACAATAAAGAATTATGATGTATCAATATTAATAGGTGTAAAAAGAGTAGAGAGTACACTAAAAGCGAAAAATAAAAATCAAGAAATGTGCGTTGAGAAAGGTCGAGAGAAGTGAGAGAATTAGGATTGAGCACTTTTGCGACTTCGTTTTATACACCTCTAGTAGGAAAAACTAATACACTTTATAAAAATATAGTTACTTTATATATAAGGTCACTAAGGCCATACTTGGGATTAATATATTTATAATATATTATATTTATTTATATATATATTAATATATATATAATAATATATATAAATATATATAATAATATAATAATTAAAAACACATATATATATAATAATAAATATTAATATATATTATATTTATATATATATATATATATATATAATATATATAATATCATATATATATATATATAATATTATAATATAGATATAATATATATATATATTATTATTTAATATATATATATTAACTACTATATTATGTATATATATAATAAATATATATATTATATATATATAATTAATTAATATATATATTTAATATAATATATATATATATATATATATATATATAAATATATATATTATATTATTTATATATATTATTTATAATATATATATATATATTATATATATAATTAATATATATATATTTATAATATAATATATAAATTATTATAATTAATAAATATATATATTATATATATATATAATAATATATATATATATATATATATTAAATATATAATATAAATAATATATATAATATAAATATATATAATATATTAATATTATATAATAATATTATATATATAAATATTAATACTATATATATGAGTGTTGTAAATATTATTTATACAAGGTATATATATAATATTAATGTAATAAAATAAAATATACTTCCTTCTAATAATAGTTACTAAATCCATGTGAATAGAAAATTATCACGAATATATAAAAGAGGAACCCTCTATATTACAACAAAAAAATATCTCACGAGGTTTCTAAGACTCCACACATGACTACTTATCTCACTATATTACCGCAAGTTATATCAGCAAAAAAGGTTAGTACTTCACCTCTTTGTTCCTGATTTACGTTTATATTTATAACTATAGTATGCCGACCCATACCTGTAAAACAGATCATATAAAATAAGTTCAAACTATATTATGGTTTATATGACTTATATCAATAAATGGTTAACCTATATTTACACTAAAAAACTCAAGCCTCGTACTAATAACATTAGAGTGAGATAGCTCAATATTCAATATACTTAATTAACAAAAATAATACAGAGCCTCGAGTTGTGGGACCAACTTTACCAAAGAATTTTAAAAGTGTAAATTAATAGAAAGCTAAGTGATATACTACTATAATTACTAAACAGCAACATTAATTGAAATATAAAAAATAAGAGCTCACTCCGAAGCCTGTTCGTACTCCTCTGATATTTGATTATATTTATAATAGAATATCTATTTAAAAGATAGGAGATAAAACATTATTTATAGTGAGAATAACTTACCTCAGAAGAACAACCAACAAATTATTCAAATACTTACCCATCAATATTACATACATTATATATATATAATACTTTCAAATAATATAAATTTATTAGCGTTAGTAGTATCATACCTATTATGTATTATATTTGTGAGAGAATAAAAGTCCCTTAGAAAATAAGTGGACAAAGTATAAAGGTCACTCTCCTTCATAAAATAGTTTTTTCATCTACCTCACACCATCTTTTTGAGTTTATTATTATATATAATAATTATTATTATATATATTTAATAATAATATAGAGAATAATTAAAAATTTTATATGTATTATATATAAGAGTATATAATAAATATTAGTTTATTATATGTTAATAATATAATAATCTATTATATATATAATATATATATATATATTCTTTAATGTTGCGGGACTAATTTTACAAGATTTCTACCATTTTTAGGATATATAATTATAATATCATAAATATATTATATATTATATATATAAAATAT
>JABUQX010021858.1:0-15000 GCA_015478945.1 Trachelipus rathkii
ATTTATATAATAAATATATATATGTATATATATAATATATGTATATTAAATATATATATATATATTAATAAAATATATAATATAATATATATATATATAGTATATATATTAATATATTATATAATAATATATATATATATATATATATATAATATTATATATAAATATATATAATTATAATATAAATATATAATATTAAATAATTATTAATTATTATATAATATATTTAATATATATATATATATATTTAATATATATATAATATATATTATTATAATATATATATATTAAATATATAATTATATAATTTTTATAATTATTATATATATAATAATATTATATATTTAAATATATATTAAATAAATTTAATATTATATATATATATATTATATATATTATTTAAATAAATATATTAATATATATTATATATAATGCTATTTATATATCAGTATTTATATATATATATAATATTATATTATATTATATATATTAATATATATTATATATAATATAATATATATATATATAAATTATATAATAATATAAATATATATATATATATATATTATTATAATATATATATATATTATTATTATATATATATAATATATAATAATTATTTATAATATATAATAATATAATATATATAAATAATATATATTATTATTATATATATATATATAATTTTAAATATTAATAATATATTATATATATATATAATATTATATATATAATATATAATATATATATTAATAATATTAATATAATATATATATAATTAATATATATAATATATATATATAATTAATAATATTATAATATATATTAATATATTATTATATTAATAATAATATAATATAATAAATTAAATATATATATATATTAATTAATATTATTAATTATAATAATATAATATAATTAATATATATATTATTATACTAATATATAATTAAAATATATTAATATATTATATAAATAATAATAATATTAAATATAATATATATATATAATATATATATGACTATTAATCATTTTATATATTAAAACGTTTTTCATTATAATTATAGATTAATAATATATATATCATATATATTTATTATATATATTATATATATATATATATAGTATATATTAAAATAAATAATATATATATTTATAAATATATCATATATAATAATTAATAATAATATATATATATATAATATATAATATATATAATATATATTTATATTTATAATAATAATATATATATAATATATATAATTATATTTTAATAAATATAATAATTAATATAAATATATTAATATATATATATAATAAAATAATATTAAATATAAAATTTACTTTAATAGATAAACATATATTATATAGTATAAATATTATATATATTTATATATAATTAATATATGTTTATATATATAATATATAATATAATATAATAAATATATTAATAATATAATAATATATATATATATTAATATATTTATATATATAAATAATATATATATACATTAATATTTTTATAAAAAATTAATTAAGTTTATTTATTCCACTATTAGAAGTAAAATCAGATCTAAAAAGTTAAATCCAATTTATCCCACATTTTCGAATTTTATCAACGCATTTATTCTTGATTATTTATTTATATTTTTCGTTTAGTAGTATTTATTTTTTAACATATAATATTAGATTAATCATTTATTATTTATTGTCCACTGACATTTATATGTTTGATTAGATAAATATATGATATTGTCAACTAAATAAATATTATTGATTGATCAATAATTATTTATGAGTTTTTGATAATTATAAATTATAGAAACATATATTATATTGAAACGTCGATTTGAAAAATAATCGATTTCTTGGACATTTTTAAGAATTAAAAAAAATCTTAAATTTTAATTTTTATTATTTCAGCTAGCTTTGTTTTAGTAGACAACAATTAACCATTTCGTGCAATTAAATATATGTTTTAAATGAACTTAATTAAATCAATTATTTTAATAACTGACGGATTGATCAATGTAATATAGCGCAAAACTATATTATTATTTAATTTATAATAATATTTTATCAAATTTTATGTTATTGGCTGAGTAAATTAATAAAGTTTCTTTAATCACTTTTAAGTATTTATTTATTAATATTGAGAAATTTACCATTTAAATTCTACGGTTTTACTTACTTTTTTTAATTTAAATTTTCCCCCCAAATTTTTTAGTTTAAAATTTTCTAATTATAATTTTTAATTATTTAAAGTTTTTCGAACCTTATAATATTTATTTTCAAATTATTCCTACATTTAACTTTTGTTTTTATTTTTTTTGTGTAAATTTACACAAGTTTTTGAATGTTTTAAAAAATAAAAAAATAAAGTATTTGAGGGTGTTTTTTGACTATAGTTTATATAAAGTTATATAAATTATTAAGTTATTTCTCTTACGTATTAAAAGTAGTTATAGATAGATATAAATAAAAGAAATAGTCAAAAAATTACGTAGATTACATTATTTATTCTTTAATATATTGAAAACTGGATTCACTTAATATTATTAAATAGATAAAAAATTAAGGAATAAAGACGATATGCTCAAAAGATTATTTTCACAAACACTAGCAGCATTTACATAAGTTTTTGCGATCAAAAATCAATCTTGAGTAACAAAAATCGATGGAGCTGAAAGAACTAAATATTTAGAGATCTTTACTAACTATTCCTAAAAATATTATAAATTATAAATTATAATATATTGAAGGATATATTTATGGAGCCCACCTATAAAATGGTTAATCGAGAGAGTTTCTAATTTAGAGAACACAACACCAGACAATGAGTTAGCTGTCAATATATATAATTATTATTAAAAACATTTATATACAATAAAAAATGACAATATTACGAAATCATAATAAACAATAAGCCTTTTTAACACTAAATTACTTGAAATTGAGGAGAAGAAAAGGGTGAGTCAAAGCCGTTACAAAATGGGGATTATCCTATAACGGTATTTATCCAGAGAGCTTTATAACACATAAATATAATACCTATATAGTAAATTTCTATAGAAAACATTATAACTTTATTTAAAAGTGAGAAATTTAGATTATTCCTCAACCCACCAGATTTATTATATTAATAAAATAAATATAAAAATAAATAATAAAAATTATTACTAGATAAAAAAAAGTAATCACAGGGAGCGAAGACTACATTAGAATTTGGAGTATGTTATACACTTCCATAATATGATAGATGATTATTACCATATATACTAAAACAGAGGGCTATTACCTTTGCCATAATTTCCCCGGATCCGTCGTAGGATAATATTGCCATGGCAGTCTACTGTACACCAGCCAACAGAAAAGTTATGAATTGCATGACGAGTTTAAATACGAATGAAAAACCAACCCTTTACCCTTTTAATGAGAACTTCTTAAGCAGACATAAATAATGCTCAACTGATTTTTGGGAGGAGCTTCATGGGAGACTGGTGAACGAACTGACCTTCAGGTCGTATAGCTGGAGCTTGGAATACACGCGTAAAGAAAGGAAAGGGATTGCAAAAAACTCACACTGTCTCACGAACGGCTCATCGATCACAAGACAAGAGTGACCTCGCACCAAAATCGTCATACAGATAACTCCGCCATTAGCTCATTCTTCTATTCATACCTCCTGTGGCAACCACATCGATTAGCGTTAAGTATCTATTCACCCGCTATACTAACGCGGTTCTATTACCAACACACGATACACACTTCACACAAGAAAAACATTACACTCATCCTGGGTAATATAATATACCACATGTTCTAAAACTTACAAATTATCTATGCTTTTTCATATGATACCACACACTAACAAGCTACTCAATTATAACAAACTCCTATTTATATGCTTAAACCTCAATATAACAATTAGTCTTGATCTCTCTTTTCTCCACACATACACAGGTAAAACACGCTATTACACATGGGCAGGTTTATACTTATTTCCTATGCATAAATTATACTTACATATTTTTCAACAAGTACTTGAAATCTCATTGGAAGGTGTCTCTATACATCACGGAAATTTAACATAAAAATTTATCCTTGATAATTTCCAAAATACTACATAATTATTCGAGTGTTACTACACAATATCTCACCAATTAACATATACAATGTATATATAATCAATAATCCTGATCGCAGCTTATGAATGTTAGACAAAACACCACAAGTTGTGGTCAAGAACTGAACTTCTGTGTTAGCGAGTTATCCAAGCAAAAATATTTATTTATAGTCAATCACGAAGATTCAAAATTCTAAAAACAAGAACTGCCCAATCAAGACAGAAGTGCAGGTGATTGGTCCTTTAATTCTCAAATACCAACCTATTCAATAACTAATTATAATAATTGCCTATTACGCGTTGTTGCGAGGATCGACGTCACACTATAACTTTGTACAGATTGAACAATCTTAAACTATACTATAACCCGGGTCAATTTGACGAGATAATCAAACGGTCACGTACAATCTCACTCGCTATTAGTCAACGGTTAACTGAGGAGGGGGCGGAGACAAATCTATTCAACTAAGACACATTTTGTTTACAATTATTATACCACACCTCATTTCTTTCAATAAGACTATATTCTAAATCCATTCATTCATCTCATAAAATCGATACTCAGCACACTACATAAACTAAACTTCATCCTCCAAGGGATTTATCTAATATAAAAGGATTAAAGGGCATCATGTCACTAGTACTACGCAATTCGCCTCCATCAGAGCTAGACAAAAACTTTTTCGCAAACTCGCCTAAACCAGCTCTCTTTGAGCCCAGCTAGAAATATATATTGCTAGCATTGCTAAAAGTGATCTAGAGAGTATATTATGGTTTACTTTTTAAATCATATAGACTAAAATAAAATTATATATTATTATATTATAAAATATATATATATTATATATTAAAATATTCAATTATATTATATATATATATAATATAATATAAAATATATATATATAATATATATATAATATATAATATAATATATAATATATATTATTATATAATATATATATAAATATATTATATATATAATATATATATAATATAATTATATTAAATAATAATAATACTATATATATAAATATATATTATATATTATATAATTATATTATAATACAATATATAAAATATTATCTATATATATATATATATATAAATAAATATATATATATATTATATATATAATATAATTAATATATTATATATTATCATAATATATATATATATAATTAATATATATTATAAATATATAATATTATAATTATATAATTATATACATTATATATAATATAATATATATTTAATTAATATACTTAATATATATTATAAATAATTATATATATAATAAATATATATATATATATATATTTATATTATAATATTATATATTTTATAATATTTTTTAATTTCATATATATTAATATAATCATTTTCTTATCCTCTTCTTATATATTTATTAATATAATCTTAATATATATATTATATATATATATATTATTAATTATAATAAATAATATAGTAATATAATATATATTAATATATATATAAGTATTTTATATATTACTAATATATTATATATATTTATAATATATATATATATATATATTTTAATATATATATATATTATATAATATTATATATAATATATATAATTAATAATATATATATATATATTATATTATATATTATTATATATATATAAAAAATAGTAATTATATATAATATTAAATATATTCTTATATATAAAATCTATATATAATATATATATAATAATAATAATAAATATTACTATATATTTTTAAAATATATTATAATATATATATATAATATCATGCAGGCGGTCCATCTCTATTGGGATGCGGGGCGGGATGGACTTTTCTTCGGCTTCTCCGGAAAGAAATTTTATTGGAATTGTTCATTATTAATTTCATTTCTACTCTTACTCTTCCCTGCCGTATTTATAAGTGTTTATATCAAGAAAACATAATATATTATATATATATATAATATATATATAGTATATATAATATTAATATATATATATAAATAATAATATAATATAATATATATATATATATATATAAATATATATATATAATAATAATATATAATATAATAATATATATATAATATATAGTAAATATATATATATATATATATATATATAATATACATATGTAGAAATTTGCAGCCTGAACCTGTAAATAATATAGAATTCTAAACATAACTTTTTCAAATATATATATATAATAATAAATATATATAATATAATAAATATATATATATAAATATACTATGTCCCCTGCTCAAACCAAGCATCAAATGAATTAATGTAAATAACATGCCCAGGTAATCTGAAATTTGTCGGGTCAATGCGAGCACATTATCAAGTATTATATATAAGTTCACCAATCAAATTGCCCAAAAATGTATAAATATAAATGGGCGCTCACTATAGATTTGTCGGCGAAGACTATTGAGCGAATTGGTTCTCCAATAAAGCATAAGTAACTTTAAAATTTGTTCAACTTCGGACTTCTAAATATAGTAAATTATAAAGAAATATAATTCAATAAACTAATAGAACAGTGAAATAAAAATTTTAAGTGAATGTACAAAAAAATAAGTCAATAAAGTTCCTTACTTAGAAATATATATATATTTTATAAAGACGAAATGATGAATAAAACTTAATATGGCAAAAATCGTTTCCTTAAAGAAAATTTTTTAATGGAAACACTTTGAAAAATAACCTAAATAATATTAATGATTATTATTATTAATATTATTATTATATTATTATTATAGTATTATTATATTATTATTAATTTATATTTAATTATCAAAACATTATAAAATGTTATAAAATATTTATTATATTATTGAAATTAATCTGATTTGATTTTTTGCTGTTTTTTTATTTTTATTTTCCTCCAATATAATGATTAAAAAAAAAAAAAACTATTTCGGCCGCTCTATCTCTCCTCTCTCTCCTCCTCTCCTTCCTCCTCCCTCTCTCCTCTCTCTTTAAATAATATAATATATACTATATAATAATAATTATAAATAAATATATATATTATATATATATATATATTATATATATATATATATATAATATATAAATTATTTATATCTAATATAATATAAATACATATATTATATATATTTATATATATATTATATATTGATAATAATATATTATATATATATATATATATATATAATTTATATTATATATATATATATATTAATAATATTAATAAATATATATATATATATTTATATATAAATATATAATAATATATATTAGATATTTACACTTATATATATATATATATTATATATATAAATATAAATATATATATAATAAAAAAAAATCCCTTAAAAAAATCCCTAAACACATACACAGAAAATATTTCGAACGGTCAGGTGAGCACAACGCACGTTTCTGCTTAAAATTTACCCTAGAGCCCTAGAAACTATTCCGCGCAAATGTTTCGGACGCCAGTTCCCTTCGAGTTAAACACTCTCAGGTAGGTTTTCGCCCTTTCATAGAACTAGCATCTTCTCCATTAGGCCTCAAAACTCGTTCTACCATAGCTCTCCAGAAGATCCTGCTTCTAGCCATAAGATTCAAACGCTGGTCCAGGAGAAAAAAGCAAAGGAAAGGAACCGGGGTGCTAGCCCTGTCCGCCCACTAACTATGACTAGTACGCAAATAAATCTTACATAATTATATATATACTCACTCTATGTGACTATGTGAGCGCTGAGTAATAATACATCCTCATAGCTGAGAGCATGAAATCCACCTATACGAAGTTAAGCTCTACTATTATATAATTTGTGTTAATATAAAACTCACCAAAATCATAACATATGCAGTAAGTTTTATTTCATGAAATAAATATAAAATAACATTATCGAAATTAATAAAGGTTTAAAAATTAAATTTAATTAATGTAATAATCAATATTATATCTATATATATTATTATATTAAATAAATTTTAATATATTTATATATAATAATATATTATACATATATATGTATATATAATATATATATATATATTATGATATTTATATATCTTATATATATATATAATATATATATATATATATATATATATATATATTTTATATAATATATAAATATATATATATATATATATATAATATATATATATATATATATAGTTATATATATATTATATGTATATTTATATATATATGTATAACTATATATATATATTATATATATATACGTTTTTGGGGTTCCTCAGGATATTGTAACTTGAAATTTGGCACACACACTCTCCTGAGTGTAAGTAGGTGCTTTTGGAAGAAAATTTATAAAAATGAAAGGGTGGGTTTTAGCCTTTAACCCCATTTTTAGGGGTTACAAGACCCCCAGAAGTCTCAAACTCAAGATATTTACTATTTACTAGTAAGGGCAACCTTGTTGTTAATTTCAAAGTTGTTGTATAATTATAACGGGTACTTTACTCATATGAAAAGATCCAGTATAAAATTTAAAGGCTACTTTTTTGACAAAATATGATTGCAGCTAAGTTGAAACTTTGTTGATATCCAATTTGTTTAACGAAATTTGGGGAGGAGGTTCACTTTGATGTATTTTGTAATAAATAAAGTTAAATTTTAAATAAATAAAAATTTAATAGGTTTTCTTGAATAACTTTAAAATTAACTATAATTAATAAAAATCCTTTGTAAGCTACATTGTTAAGTACCATTTCTAGCTCTGGAGCAAGTCTCAGCTCGAAAGGAGGTTTAATAAGGTAGTTAGAACAATTTATGTATTGCTTTAATTTTCTAATGGGAATATATATATATATATATATATATATATATATACATATATATATATATATATATATTATTTATATATATATATATATATATATACATATATATTATTATATTACTATATATATATATATATATATATATATATATATATATATTAATATATTATATATATATATAATATTCTCCCGAATTCTCCGAATTCTCGAACTATATATATATATATTATATATATATATATAGTATATATATATATATATATCTTATATATATATATATATATATATATATATATATATATATATATATAATATATATATATATATATATATATATATATATAGTTCGGAGAATTTTCTTTCTCTAGCTGTAAAGGATGACATCATCGCACAGCGGTGAAATGTCAACCGAAAAAGTACGATACTTTGGTTTTTTATATGCCTATGTATCGGATTAAATAATAGTTTTAATAGTAATAAATTCTATTTTCTAAATATAAATTAATTAAAATTAATATTTACAAAGATTTAATAGGAAAATAATGACCAATGTATTCACGATTCCCCTAACCACTATTTCAGGTCAACCACTCGCTAATACAATTATCAATACCCACAGGAAATACTATAAACAAGTGGCAGATGAAGTAATTTAAAATAAATTACGACATTAAACTCCCCAACCAAATGAAACCAAACAGAAAAAATATAATTTGTTTGTGTAAGTTTAATGTGTGAAACAAAGAAAATAAGTATACTTTTCGTTCGCCAGTGAACCATGTCTAAAGGAAAGGATAAGTGGTTCAATAATATAGTAACTCTAACGATGAAATATAATTTAACTCACAAGTCTTGTATACTTTAGTTTCGAAAAACACCCTAAACAGAAAGTGAATGACAACGTTGATGATACATAATTTTGCAGATGAAGTGGGGTGGTTTAAAGAACTTGAAAGCCAGATTTTTCAAGTTATAACCGGTTTGTTATTTGTAAAATAAAAAATGGGTTATTTAACCCGAACCAAAAACAGCAATATAGTCGAGTGAACTTGTAAGAGTGTATGTGTAACGGACTACTCTTACGGAAATTCTTTCCTCCAAAGAAATTTCCATCCCAAGACGGCTGTTTTCGAAGAAGAATTTTATAATATGTTGATTTATAAGGTCATTACTTTTTTTTTGGTTTGTCTGAGAGCAAGTTATTTTTGAAACGAATATAAAAGTCTATCGACATTACATTACAAAGCAGCCCATACTTATAAAGAACCTTAGAGTGATGTAGAGCGCCCAACTCGCCGTGCAAATTAAGCAGACTACTCGGGACTATGGGAAAGGAATACACAGTTCACATTTGAATTAAAGTATTAGGAAATTTTAATAGATTATTTTTAATTGTTCAATACTAAGAGAAACTATATGATAAGTTTTTTAGTGTTGTCTATTGTCTATATGGACAATAAGGTTGTCGTCAAAGCTCATTTCGAGTCGAATATAGCTTTGATCCGACGGGAAGCCAGGATGTTAGCCTGGCGGTGGTTCCTAGGGGGGAAATTTGATGTCGTTGGTGATTCTTCTTCTGCGAAAGAATCCTAAATATTACTATGAATTTCCAAAGGGTAAAGACGAATGACGGCACGAGTAATTTTACCTGTTCTCGTATTCAAGGAAACCGATCGTACATAGCCATCGGTACAAGGAAATGCAATCTTGCAATTTCTAATATTAAATTGAATTTGTAAATTTATAATTTTTAAATGTTGAATAATATATAAACTTACACCAACCCTCAGTGAGGAAGTGAAGTTAAAAAAAATTCCAAATAGAGAACTATAGGACTACCTTATATGGGAAGAGGAATTTCAAGGAAAGTGAGAGACAATAAAACTGTTCAAAAATATTTTTTTTATAAAAGGTGAATGTTTCACCAACCTCAGTAGAGGCAAATTCAAACTGTTATAAATTTTTTAGAGGTGTCAAGATAGTGTTCCACCCCCCAAGTCTCAGTTGAGACAATAAAAGAATTGAACTTTTTTTTATAAGAAATATGTAATGGTGCGCATTATTTACAGCTCCGCCGCTCGTCACCTACGAGAGAAGGAGAGAAAGAACTTAAAACTAAATATTTGATTGAGTTGGACCCTTGTCCTATAAGAAAATATAATAGTGGCTTGAAAAGCACCACTTAAACAAAAGGGTATTTTTTACCCTAAATAATAATTTTTCAATAAGTTGGGAGTTCCCAAAGTCTCAGTTGAGACATTAAATTTTCAAAAAAGACTTAAAACCTAACTTAAACTAAGAAGTGGGTGCAGAAACCGCAGAGCAAACAAAAAGAACAAAAATATATAAAAAATCTGCTATATACAAAAATATAAGAAGGTACTTTGCCACAGTACCAGTTTGACAAATAGAGGGGGGTAGATAGAGTTTGATATGTGGCTTCAAACCCTATCCCCCTTTGGTTAATCAAATTTGTTTAAGGTCCGTTCACTAAGTCCACGGACAAGAGTGGTTTTTTTAAGTCAATTTTTGACTTACTTTGTGGTAAAAAAAAGTGTTAATAGAGGAGAAGGGATCGTACCTTATTGTTATAGGGTCCTCCTGTTCCTCAGAAGGACATAGCTCTTCATGCAAAGAGATATGTTTAAGGTGGTTAGATGAGAGGAAATCAGAGTTTCTCATAATTATTCTCTCACCTTTAGTGGTAATATAAAGGTGGGGGTGGTCATTACTCAAATGAGACAACTTCCCCTCCCTTTTGTGGAATAACTTCCCTTTGGTGGAAGTCAATATTTTTTTTTATTGTGGCATTATTTCTTTCCTCGAACGAAAAATGAGTAGAGTACTTTTTTAAATCAAAAGAACATTGTAGGGAGTATGTCTCTTTTTTAAGAGAAAAGTGACAAATTTTTTCTCCTTTGTTAGGAGAAAGAGGTATAGTATAATCGAGTTTTAAAGTCTCTACCTCTGGTAGAGGATAAAGACAAATTTTATTTTGACCAAAATTACAATAGTCAAATTTATTTTTAAGAGGCACAATTTCCATGTTGGAGAATGTGACCATTTTTAATGAAGAGTTTATCAAACAAGTTTTAGTACCAATTTTAATTTTAATATTTTTAATATATAATTTGAGTTGGTTTTTACAAGAATCAACTTCAAAGGTTTCACTCATAGCTATGAGTGATTTCAAATTTTTAATCAAATTTATTCCCACAAATTAAAATAAATTTTCTCCTCCACTTATTTTGGAGTAAGAAAAAAAGAAACCATCCTTCATTAATTTTTTATAATTTTTTTTATAAGTATTACATTTTGCTTGCTCTGGAAAAGTAACTAAGGACTTCTCTTTACTCTGTGTGGAAGAAGCCAATTTCTTACTATACTGTGATAGACAAGAAGGATTTTTAAAGGTGAAGGAAGGCCCAAAATGGTTTTCCCACTTCTCTGTGAGAAGGGGAAAGTGAGAACAATTTAAATCAAAAGATGAAATAATTTTAGTGTCTCCTAAGAGGACACTATTGTTTATAATTTTTAATGATAAAATTTCTGGTGATGTAGATTCAATATTAATTGTTAAAATATTATTTGATATTTTATTATTATTTGATATATTTTCAGATAATATATTTTCAATATTGTTTTCTAAATTTTCAAAAAGATATTTTATATCTTCCTCATAGGAAGTATAAGTGGTATTGAGATCGTCAATTTCCTCTGAATCACTTTCAGTGGGTTCAGAGGATGATTTTGGTTCAAAAATTTCACATAGAGATGCATGATGCCCAAGTGAATTGCAAAAAATGCAAGGTTTGACCATTAAACATTCAGCTACGGAATGATTTGATAAAAAACAAGATAAACAAAGATTATTATTTACTAAGTATTGACGTCTTAAAGAAGGAGTGGAGATTTTCTCACACTCAAAAGCATGATGCTTTTGTTTACAATATACACAAATAATATGGCGATAATTAATTTCAAGATGTGATATAGTATTTTTTACAAGTAAATAATATTTGAGACATTTACGGTTTTCTTCTCGTAAAGCCTCTTCAGTAGTAATGGTTTTTAGTATGAGAGGATCATATCTCTTCAACTCACCATTTAAATATTCTAATTGTTCGACTATAAGTGGATATTTGTGTATTAAAGGGTATCTCTCTGTAAATAATATTTTGGCCTCAAAACAGATTTCATCTATTAAGAGCCTTATAGTTTCACGTTTGTCGTGAAGTGTTTTATTTTTTGGTATATTTTTAATTTTATGTTTGATAGTAACAATATTGCGAAGAATAGAACAATGAATGGAATAAGCTACATCATCTTCTAAAAGGGCAATTTCTTCTTCGCAAACTTCTGTAAGTTTCTCACTAATATTTTCTAACTCAAAATCAAGTTTTTATAAATTTTTTTTTATAAGTTATTCAAACAGGTTGATATCCAAGTTGGAATCTAAATTACAAGAGTTAACTTCGTGAAGTGTCACCTCCAAAAGACTCCGCAAGGTTTCACTCTGCTGTATGAGAGAGTTAAAGACCTCAAGGTCAGTGACCGAAAGGTCGGTAGATGGAGAAGCCATGTTGACTTCAAAATATTAGTTGTATAAAAATATATACATATGTGTATAAAGTACAAGTACAATATAGATTGTACATGTAAAAATATTGTACAAGTACAAGTACTTAGTATAAAAAAAATAATAATGTTTTGAGACAAAAAGAATATTAAAATATTTAAATTTATCAGATTATATGTAATAAACCGATGAAACGGTCTAAACTGTACAGTGTAAATCGATGAGAAAATATTGTAAGAAAAATTTTATACAAAAAAGAAAGTGTCTCGTGACACTAAAATTTCAAATTTATAAACTAAGTAAATTCTAATATGCGAAAAATATATGTTATATACCAAACCACTCGGTATATTATAAATACCTGTATCAGGTATAAAACGAGAAATATTATATATATATATATATATATATATATATTATATATATATATATATATATATATATATATATATATATATATATATATATATATATATATATATATATATATATTGTTAGGAAAAGGGAAACCAACTAAAGATTGGTCTAAGGTAAAAAGCTTCAAAATTTGATACGATAAAATCAGATCGTCAATAGATCTCAGAAAGGATGGGACAACTCAGATTGAGAACATAGGATTAACAACAGGTACAAAAGAAGAGGCCCGTAGAGTTACGGTAAGCAAAGTTAAACTATAAATTATTGTTTATTAGTATGTTAAATAAATTGGTATAAGAATTATTAATGATAAACTTATTGTTTATAGGGACCTAGTATAAGACCTAGTGTGGGACTTGGCTTTGGGACCAGACCTAGTGTGAAACCTGATATGGGACAGACCTAGTGTGAGAACTGATATGGGACAAACTTATTCATGGGATAAACCCAGGTTGAGATGGGCAAATCTAGCCTTGCAACACATGTAGTTCGGGATGAACTTGAGTTAGGATGGCAAACTTCTGGACCTCAGACTATTTAAACAGAATACACAGGAGTTATTAACAGGAATTTAACAGTCGGAAGGGTCGGTGAGTAAGCAGAAATCCATAACACAGGTATCTCCTCTCGCTTTGTGTAAAAAGGCCGAAATGATGCTTGAACTCGGCACAAATAAGGATCAAGTAACTATCGTCCCAGGTATTGGATAAGGTTTCTAAGGCAGTTTTAATTCGTAAGTACCTAGTTGTTCTTATTTGACAAAGTTAACATCATTGCAGGAATAACAGTTAAAGTTAAGCTAATGTTCAGGAATAACAGTTCGTTTAATAAGTAATACGTGTCAAACATTTAATTACCAAGTTTTGTGACTTTTAAAAAAAATAAAGAAAAAAAGGTTAACCAGTGTTGAAAAAGGTTGACAGGTTAAATAACTATTTATTTGCTAACTAGCAATTTAGGTGCATAAAGTTTTAATGTTGTTCTTTTTCTCCCAGCAGACTTTATTTAGCAAGGGATTGAAAAAGTAGTGATCAGTGGCACCTCGAAGTAGAACAATCACGTGACTAGGATAAAGGAATACCGATTTTGTCAAAGTTT
>JABUQX010021858.1:22500-25315 GCA_015478945.1 Trachelipus rathkii
TATATATTACATATGATATATTATTATTATTATATTATGTTATTATTATTATATATATATATTATATATTGTTATATTATATATTATTGTTAGCATATATATATATATATATATATATATTATTATTATTATTATATTATATATATATATATACATATATATATATAAATATATAGATATATATATTATTATTATATATTATATTATTATATATATAGTTATTATTATTATATTATATATATATATTATTATTATATATATATATTATATATATATATATATTATTATTATTACATATTATTATTATATATATATATAAATATATATACATATATATTACATATTATATATAGCTATTATTATTATTATATATATAGAAGTATAGTATATATATATATATATATATATATATATATATATATATAGTATATATATATATATATATAAATATATATACATAGATAGACCATTAACTAATAAGTTAAGACCATAAAATATATAATTTATAAATTATAAATATTAGTTTTTCCTACTAGATAAACAAATAAAAACGATCGAAAAGTGCAAATTACAATTTTCCACATTTTCGAATTTCAACGTAATTTTATTAAGATCTTTTATTTTCGTTTAGTATATTTATTTTTTACATATAATATTGACAAATAAATTTTTATTGTCTGACAATTATTGTGACAAATTTAATATGTCAACATAAATTTTTATGTTGATCATTAAATTTTCCTTTTGATAATTAATTATAAGAACCAATTTTTGCACGAGATTTGAAAATTTTCGATTTCTTAGATTTTCAATAGAAATTTAATTTTATTTTTATACGAAGATTTTTGTAGACAACTTACATTTTTTCATTATAATTTTAAAGAGAATTTAACATTTTTCGCTGACGATCTAGTAATACGCGACCTATATTATTTAATTAAAACAGTCAATTTAGGCTGTAGTAAAGTTCTTTCCTTTTAAGATATTTCATATGGAGAAATTTACCATTTTAATTTCTACGTTTTTACTTACTTTTTTTAATTTTAATTTTCCCACAAATTTTAAGTTTAAAATTTCCTATTTATACTTTTTATATTAAAGTTTCCCAAATTCTTTAACTATTTAAAATTTTACCCTTTAACGTTTTTGCTTACTTTTTGTGTGTAAATGTGACTATAGCGTTTTACAATATAATACATTTTAGTTACGCCGAAAAGAGAGTATTTAAAGAAGAAAAGTCAAAAAATCTCGTAGATTCTTCATTCCTAATCATTGAAAACTGGACACTAATTTTAAAACAAAAAAAAAATAAGGAGAAGCGATCTCAAAAGATTTTCAACGCGGATGTTACAAGTTTTTGCGACAGCACTCCGTAAAACAAACGTTGGCTGAAAGAATTAATTTGAGATCTTACGAACTATTCTATAAAAAATATTATAATATTATATATTGAATTATGGGCCCACTATTAAATGGAATCGTTCTAACTAGAACAACACCAGACAAAGAGGCTAAGTCAATATATAATTTTATAACATTTTTCAAAAAATGACAATAATCTGAATCAGAACACTTCAGCCTTTTTATACTAAATATGAAAGGGAAGAAGGGTGGCCGAAGCCGTTACATGGGGATTCCTAACGGTTTGTCCAGAAGGCTTTAACACAAAATATAATACCTATAGTAAATTCCTATGAAAACTTTATAACGAAGTGAAATTTGATATTTCTCTCGCCAGATCGATGAAAAAATGTATCTAGGGGAGCCTACTAAAATTTGGTATGTCACTTCCATAATAGTGATGATACCCTAAAATAGGGGTATTTGAAATCCGTCTTAAGGATAGATTTCGTCAAAAAGATTGTCACTCTAATTGCTGCATGTTTAAAATGACTCTGTCGTTGGAGCTTTGGGAAAACAAGCAAGGAGGACGAAAGCTAATGCTCGCAGCAATGTTATGAAAGGAGTGCTCGCAAAATCGATGTTCCGAGCTTTTATACGCGATGGTAGGACCGCAAAAGCGGTTATAAACAAGTAATTAATGAAAAAACATTAATTTGATTAATTACTGTTAAAATTATATTTTAAAACTAAACATTATAAAGTTATTTTATAAAAACATTCAAAAGTTTACATTGGCAACTTCTAGCAACAATTACTTGTTTGATTCTTGTAATTTTTATTCTCATAAGGAATTAACTAATAAATTTAATTTCAAATTAGATATAATTATCAATTTAGACAATATTCAAAAGATTCAGTAAATCATCCTGATAATTTTGATGCTAAATTTGGATTTGTGGAGCAAATATGAAATATAGAACATTAAATTTCCAAATTAGAAGAAGTGATAAATTAAGTTATGACCTCAAAATTTGACCTTTTCGTTCGGGGAGGTCAACTATACTTGTACAGATTGAAAATTAATATGTTAGGGTCAATTTGACGTATTAACCAAGTCCGACACTCTTGAAGCAACGGGTTAACGAGGAGGGGGGAAACTTTCAATTAGAAATTTGATTAAAATTTTTAAAGCCTATATTTTAGAAATCAATTAATATATTTATAAAATAAAAAATACAATATAGATTACTTTCAAATTTTGATAGATTATAGCTTTGTATGTATAGAATGAGGAAATTTTGAACCCTTAAAACTTTGGTCAAGCTAAGAAATATATATGCCGGTTAAAGTGAAAGGTTTTGTTCTTAAACTTGACGCAAAAATTATATATATATATATATATATATATACACGAAAACGCAAAGCGTTTCACGACGAAAAACGGTTCGATCCAATTAACAACGGTGGCATA
>JABUQX010021859.1:0-30000 GCA_015478945.1 Trachelipus rathkii
TGGCGTATCCAGGATTTTTTTCGGGGGGCCAGACAAAATGTAAATCTTCAATAATATAGTATATATATATATATATGGTAGCATAGAGTATTATAGTGGTAGACTTTATACGGGTATAATATATATATAATATATATATATATTATATATATATATATATATATATATAATATATATATATATATATATATATATATGATATATATTATATATAATATATATATATATATATTATATATTAATATAGTATATATATATATATATAATATATGTTAATTTAACCTCTGCTTTAGATTATTGACGGATATGATACTTAAAAATTCTTAGTGTCCTAGAAAATTTCGGGGGGGTCCATGGCCCCCCTGGCCCCCCCCTGAAGTATCCACTGGATATATATATATATATATAATATATATATATATATATATATAATATATATATATATATATATATATATATATAAATATTATATATATTATATATATATATATATTCAATGGCGTACCTGGAAGAATACACTTGGGTAGCAGAGTTTATATATTATATATATTTTATATATAATATATAATAATACTATATATATAATATAATATATTATATTATATATATATATATATAATAATATATAATATTATATATATATATATATATATATATATATATATAATATATATATAATATATATATATATAGTATATATAATATATATATATATATATATATATATATGTGGTGTGTGGGCGAGTCTGAAGAGAGTTGAAGATGGATTGGTGGAGAGTGTTGCAGGGTATGTTAAAGGAGGGGAGAAAAAGAGAAGGAAAGAAAGAATATATATATATAATATATATATAATATATATATATATATTATATAATATATATATATATATATTATATATATATATATATATATATATATATATATATATATATATATATATATTTCTTTCTTTCCTTTCTCTTTCTCACCACCCTCCTTTTACATCACATATAGGTTGTGATGGATGGCACCTGCACGAGGTTCAACTGCCTGTTACGTCTCTTGAGAAGAAATGTATGCTGCTCGGGGGGGAACAGCAAGAACCATCCAATACCGCCCCCAACTCCACACCGGAGGTCACTGATAAGTGGAGCCACGCTGACGCCGGGCCCACAGGTCAAAAATTTCTTTGTTTTTCTGTCTTCATTAGCTCTTCCACTCAAAAATATCTCTAATCTATCTCTTCTGTCTGTTTCTTTTTTCTTGGTGAAGGGACTGCTTCTCCTTCGGTCGGGTGATGTCGAGAGAAACCCGGGTCCCCGTAGATTTTACTGCCCCATCTGTCAACAACGAGTTGGATTAAACAGCATTCAATGTGTAGTTTGCCGCGAGTGGATTCACCTGACCTGCTCCCCATTTCTAACTATCCCCAGAAATAACCCAGGCTTCACCTGTGCAACTTGTAACCCTCCCACTATCATTCAAAATCCTCCCCCTCCAATAACTAACCCCCTAAAACTTAACATATTACAATTAAATATTAACGGCCTAACCAATAAAGCTATAGAACTTAACCATTTCCTTAAAAAATATAACATCCACATAGCCATCATCCAAGAAGCCTCCCTCCCCCTAAACACCCCACTCCCCACGTTCTACGGTTATGACGCCATCTACTCCCCCTCCGACCCCCCACAACACTCCCTCTTAACACTGATCCATAACAACATCACTTACCACAATACAACTAACGACACCTCCATTTTGTTTCCAGAAGCTCTGATAAAATCCCAATTCTGCTCCCATCCTGCCTGAAGCAAGACCACATATAAACATCCTTCATCTCTATATGTCGCTCAACCCCACCTCTCCAAATCCCCTCCCAAACAACCTCACACCCCCCCATCAAATTTATAACCAGATACCCAAATCTCATCCTCGTGAGGCGATTTCAAACGCCCACCACACAGCAATGGTACAAAGATTTACCCCTTCTGACCCCCGAGGCTAACATAATCCGTTAACGGAATTAGAATCCATAAATATCCTTTAACTCCAAAAAACTCCCCACCAGAATCCTCCTCAAGTTAACCAATCCCCTACTTCCCAGACGTTACATTCTTTCCCCCCCTCCTACATCCCCTAACTAACCTGGGAACCACTGTTACTGACTTTACAATTCGTATCCACCCTTCCATTGATTATTTTCTCTGAAACTCCCGTCCGATCAATCCCACAAAAAAAAGACTCCCTACATACACTAACTATAAAAAGCAACATGGCCCCGCGTTTATACTAACCATATAGAAACCCACATTAACCCAATACAATCACGACACAACTTCCCTACATGCACCTTCTATATTCATTTAAACAATACAACATTAATATCAAAACCTCTTATACCAAGGCCACAGGACATCATGACAAAGAACCCCAAACTCAACCCTGGATCAACCAATCAATTAAACAAAAAACTCCCTTCGAAAACTCAACCCGATACCCCACACATTTCTAACCAAATAACAAACCTAAACATTCAAATATCCAACCTCATAACCACCAACACTACCAATAAGTTTTCAGAATACTTACAACATAACATCTCACGCTTAGACAATAAGAAAACCTGGCAAGTCATTAAAAAATTAAACAACTCTCAAAAACAACCCCCCACAATCCCACGAATCCCCATCTTTACCCAACAACTCCCTCCCTTCCCCAAAACAACAATCAGACAGTCTCGCTAAACACTATGCCAACATCTCTCGAAAACCAACCCACCCTGATAACAGGAAAAAAAAAACAACTCACAGAAAACTCCAATTAGACCACACCCTCATACCCCCATTTTCACAACCAACATGACAATAGAAGCCATTAAAATCCTCAAAAATTCAACAGCGACAGGTCCAGACTTCAATATCAACCCTACACTTTAAAAACCTTGGAGAAAAATCAATTCTCCTAGATCACAGAAATTTTAAATAAATCATGCGGCAGCTCAATACATCCCCCAATCTGAAGCAACAATCCTATAATTCCAAATCAAACCAAAAAAGATCCCTAACTCCCCCTCCCTTACCGCCTCAATTGCTCTCTGCTTTTGCTCCAGTTAGTAAACTGCTAGAGAATTAATGTCTAAACAATAATTTCCAACCCCAATGTACTCTCCCCAGATGTTCCCAACACGGATTCAAAAGCAACCACTCTACAACTATCAAGCCTCACCTCCCCTCACACAAACACATCAACTTAATGGCTTCAACCAAGTCTCCCTTCCCATAGATCTAATCTTCACTGCAATAGAGCATAAATTAACAGCATTCGATATCCGTCCCCAACACATGCAATCCTTATTCAAAAAATCCTCTACTCCCCCCTTAGAAAATAATGACAAAAATGGCTCTCCAATTTCGCTCACCAACCGTTTTCCGCTAATGTCTTATATCAAAACAACTCTCGCATTCGAAGCAAACTACAAAATGGCGTCCGCACAGGGGCGCCATTACTCCTCTCTCATTTTGTTAACTTTTTCACAGACAGATATACTACTCAACCCACCCAATCCCCAATACTTATATACTTACGTCAGACGACATCAGTCTTTATTTCCTCAACACCGCAGACGTAACAATATGCCACATCAACATGACCACAAGAATATTTACAATCTAATTTAGAAAATTGCTTAAGCCTCAACAGAATGACATGCATCCCCCCTTAAATGCCCTCCATCACCTTTTTAACCACTGAAACACGTCACCGAATCCTCGCTCCATCCCTAATCATCACCCTGAATCAGACAAAGCCCCCTTCCGTTAAACAAAAAAACCCCAAAAAATACTGAGGTACTTCAACTATGACACAAACATTGACGTGTTACCCCCACATCGACCAAATCACTTCCGCAACCCACGGAAACTAAACACCCTCCGAACCCTCTCTCAAGCACAACTTTCAGCGACAGAAACCACACTCACACCACACTTATAAAACAAACTCCTCAGAATCAACTTTAAACTAATGCCTCACCAGCCATGGTTCCCATCACTCTCTAAAATCAAACACAATTTGTGAAATAAATTACAATTTCTCAAATAAGCCCGCAGAATCATCGACAGGCTGCACAAAAAAACCACCCCAATGCCATATCAATTTACGACGATGAAACATTCATCCTCCCTCATCCTCCACACCTTGGAGATGGTGGGGACTTCAATTCTATCAGAAAACAGTAATTCCATTGCCACCCTTGGCATCCAAATTTCTCTCCACCCAGACCCGAACATTAGACTTAAAAATCCCCCCCTCTTCACCAGCTCAATTCTATTATAACACATACAACATAATTCCTCCTCCCCCTCCAAATAGCGTCATTGGAGTTACCATATCCGATACAGTCATTTAACACAGCACATACCTGCTAAACGCCCAAATAACAATTTACTAAACACCCCCGCTCCAAAACTCTCCCCTTAGCAGAAGAAAACGCTGTCCAGAAGCAGGCCAAATCGACCTCGCATCGGCAGCAGATCAGGTCACTACCCGGGCTCAACTGCATTATAAATACAGATTCAAAACTAGACAACGATCACCGTCCGCCGTCTTTGCGCTAGATGTCATCACATGCCTCAAGCACACCAATAGAAGCCACCTTGCTTCTGAGGTGCCCTGCTGCTCGACGCCCCCGCACCGTTTTCTCTATAACCTCATTCCTTGACCTGTGGAACTGCCCAGAGGCGGCAGCCGGCTTCCTGGAAGCAGTGTGGCCCTCAATTAAGGTGGGCCTGGGGCAGAAGTAAAGTAAGTAGTAAGTATATAATAATATATATATATATATATATATATATATATATTATATATATATTTAATATATATATTATATATATATATATATATATATATATATATATTCATATATAATATATATATATATATATATATATATATATATATATATGATATGTATATATATAGTATATATATATGGCGTACCTGGAAGAATACACTTGTGTAGGCAGAGTATATATATATATATATATAAATATATATATATATATAATATATATATATATATATATATATAATATATATATATATATATATATATATATATATATTATTATAATATATATATATATATATATATATATATATATATATTACTATATATATATATATGAGCTTATATATATAATTATATGAATATATATTTATATATATGATATATTATATATATATATATATATACTATATATATATAGTATATATGTATTTAATATATAATAATATATATATTATATATATAATATATATATATATATATATATATATAATATTATAATATTATATATATATATATATATATATATATATATATATATATTAATAAGTATATATATATATATTGAATATATATATATATATATATATATATATATAATATATATATTTTGTGGAGCGTGTTGAGAGAGTCGTGAGACGATTGGAGAGAGATTTGCAAAGGGTATGTAAAAGGAGGGGTTTAAAGTAAACGTAGATAAGAGTAATGTTATGGTTGTGGAGTGAGGAAGGTCTCTGCAGGTGTGAAGTTATGTGTAGATGAGAGTCAGCTGGAGCAAGTGTCTGAGTAAATATTTAGGGTATGTGTTGGATGAGAAAGGGAACGGATGATGCAGAGTGTAGTAGGTAAATTTGTGAAGGCAGGAAGGTGGCTGGTGGCAATTAAATCGTTTGTGAATGTAAAGGGCTAAGTTCTTGAGTGCCAAGGATCTACATGAGGGTATGTTTGTTTACCCGTGTTATTGTATTGGTAGTGAGAAACTATTGGTCTGGAAATATAGAAGTAATAGATCTATTAAGTTCAATGTGTTCAGATGACAATCTTATGGGGGCATGCTAGGTGTGAAAAGAATTAATAAAGTGAGGAATGGACGTATTAGAGGGTGGTGGTGTGAATGAAAGGGTAAATGAGAGAATATTATGAAAGTATGTTGAGATGGTTGGGTCATGTGTGGAAGGGATGAATGAAAGTCGGTTGGTTTAGCGATGTATAGTGGAGAGTGTTCGGAATAACTCGACCGGCCTGGAGAACCGATAGAAGAAAGTGGATTTGAGTCGGTGAAGCGGAATGTCTGAAGGAGAGAAATGTGAGTTTGGCATTGGCGAGAAGAAAGTGCATGATAGGAGAGAATGGCGGGGTTTGGTATGGGGGGTATGGTTGGGCCCACCTGGGCCAGGGAATGAACCTTACACTTGACGATTTACCAATAGTGAGGGTCCCGCTCGCGGTCCTATGATGCTCTAGGTGGATTTTCTGTCTTGTGACGAGCTTTCTCACTATATTAATATGGAAGAGGGGGCGGTGAAGGCTGGCTTTATTTCGACGTGTTGTCATGATTCTCTCTACTGCTTTTCTTTTCCGATGCTTGTACAGCACCGTACCCCCAATCTTGGATAAAGAAATATAAACATAGAAAGAAAGAAAGAATAATTATAATAAATTTGTTTCCAGGTTGGGTTCAAGCTACATTTTTTCCAGTACAAGTACTCTTGAGATTGTTCAAGTACAAGTACAAGTACAAATACTCTAGAATTTGTTCCAGTACAAGTACAAGTACATGGTATCAAGTACAGTACAAGTACAAGTACTTTATGAAACTTGTATATATGATATTATATATATATATATATATATATATATAATATAATATATATATTATTAATATAATTATATATATATATATATATATATATATATATATATTTAAATATATATAATATAATATATATATTATATATTATAATAGTATATATATATAATATATATATATTATTAGTCATGCATGCAACTCCTCTTATTCCCCAAGACGGAGGCAAGGTGGTAACATATATCGGAACATAAAAATATAGAGATAGATATATGATAGCAGAGAAAAGAAAGCCCCAGCCTTACCGCCTTCCCCTTGGATATCATAGTGAGAGACGGTTCAGTCGGCAGGTCAGAAATCCATCTCGCTAGTAGCTTTCTACGTGGACCCGCGCTTGACCCTCGAAACTATGACGTAAATTCGAGTCAATGGTGGGTGTGTATTCATTCCATCTGCACAAGGGAGAGGGAGATCTAGGCGGTATTTTCGTGAAGCCAGTTGCGTCCATATCTGGAATAAAGTGCACGGTAAAGACCTGCCCGTCATAGGACATTAAAATGAAAACCCCTATTCACACTGATCGCCGTTACGTAGACGTCACTCTTTCTTCATCGGGCCTCTGCCAGAATACTGGGCAGCATCAAGTTTGCTCTCTAGTCTTCGAACGTCATGTGAAGGCATTCGCTTTCATGAGCTCACTCAGTGGTACTTTTAGGACTTGCACTGTGGCTCCGACGTAGCGTCGTCTACCAGCTAATCGATGGTATTATTCCCAACACACTACCAGCGATAGACATATCGCGTTTAACTGACCGTCTGTGCATGCATGCTTATCACGACGGACTGGACGGACTTTTCCAATTGTGTTTTATTTATAACTTGCTTGCCTCTCATGCACTCTACACCCCACACCCGTGATTCAGTCCAGTTTGGAGCAGGGACCTGAAGCATATGTATCGGATGTATAGTTATCTTATAGTTTCCAGATAGTAGTGGGTACAATCGCTGCCACGCTTGCGATCTCAGGATTGCATCATACTGGCACGAAAAGTATACTATGACAATATGGATCATCGAATCTGATGCATTTATAACCGTCAGATTATTCATACCACCTACCAATAACAACTCATCTATCTACGTATTCTATATCCTCACATTAATTATCATTATTATCTATATTTCACTACTATAATATACACGCACACTAATAGATTGATTACTCACATCATGAACATTTACATTGAGTAATATTTAAGATTACTATACCTGTATAATTATCCAGATCCAATATTAGTATCTTATACACTTATACATATATATTATATCACATTAACACGGTGAGTACATAACCATATCTCCATTATCACTATGATAATAGATATCCACAATATAATAATATAGTACGTACTATGCTTACATACATCATATAGTCCCCCTAATTATACTATGTAAAACGTCAACCGTATCTATAATCTTGCCAAAGTCTCAGTCATCTCATAAATGTTGCCACTTGGTAATTACTTACGTTACTTGAGATATAAAACATTATAACTTGTACATACTGTTACATTACGTCGTGAGCATCATTCCGCTCCCTTTGATATATCAAAATTCATGAGTAGTACTATGCTATAATGATTACTAAATTGCAGACTAACCTTTTTTTGATACTATATCCAGAGTACTGCGTTTACATCCGATACTAAATGATACACTTTCACCCACCACGTCTGAATCCCTGCACTGATACTACAAATTCCATTCTATTCTTTCTTTCATTCACTCTATACTTCTCACTTCTGCAATATATCTAACGTTACTTTCAAAACCCTTTCATATTGACAGCGTAACCGCTCTTGACTGTACACCAAATCTATACGTCTGAGCTGAGTAATCAGACGAAAAAGCATCAGAAGTCATGCGATCAGATACATGACAACATTGCAAGACGTTTCGCCGACACAAGAGACACGAACCTCAGCCTTACTCTCAAGTCCATCACTACTAGTAGTACAATTGGATATATCTACGTCTGCGTAGAGCTCGTCCATCAGATTACGATCACAATTCCCACACCTCAGATTCAAATCTATCAGCGCTATCCTGTGCACCACGGGAACCTCTACTATATCTCGTGTTCAATAACCGTCAATCTGTCATAGAGAGCATGATGGATGACAATGGAGACATCCCACAATCCCGTCTCAGCGCGCCTCTATTCTAATATTACATCAACATCAGCCTTTCGATCCTAATTTACAAAACTTACACACCTTCTTCAATATCTCGTCATATCACATACTCTTGATCCTCTATTCTGCAGGACCAGCTTACGCCAACACCACATCACTAATTCCACTCAACATCTCTCTGACCAGACATGATCGTAACCGTATTAATACCGAACTTACAACTCCTACTTTGCAAATCCTATAAAATCTCTACAGATACATACTTCTACAGCGTCTGGTTCTCGCTGTCTCTTCTCACCCTCTAATCACACACTAATCACCTACTGGATATAATCAATCCGCTATGAACCAAACATGACTTTTCAAATTCATCCTTTTCCACTATGACCACATAACACATCATCATCCCTACACTATACTCACTTCATGTATTCACATCACTTTTACTCGCCTTGCTTTCACCACCACAATTGCCTACTCTCTAATTACGTCCATTCTCACTTTTATTACATTCTTTTCACACGCTAGCTATGCAATCCGTTACAGACTTGTCCATCTGCCTTGCGCACACAACATTGATTATCACTTATAGACTACTAATATAATCTACTTCTCTACTGACACACAAGCTACGTCATCATTAAACTTAATTACATCCCCTATACAAATAATACTTACGAGTATACAACTACTCACTTCCCTCACTTACGTCAACTACTCTAAGCGCAAACCGATCAAGAGCGTTACTACCAATCATCTGACACCATCCTTCACCACAACGTATTCACACTCGGCACCCTAATGAGCCACCCTCCACTGAATCCAAGGTTTTTGCTACATAACTTATCTACTAACACTCTCGCATTCTTTCCCATAGTGACCCCTTCCTCTCAATCCAAGCTACAGAATTCACGCATCTCGCCTTTATATATATATATATATATATATATATTATAGTGATACCCTAAATTATTTAATAAAACTCAGAACCACCTTGTCTACCAGCTGCTTCATACATCTATACCAATAACGTTAACTACTGATGAGACTGGTCCTATACAATCATACATAATCTCAAGTTAATAATACTTCTTATATCTTGTAATCTATCAGTATTTATCATTCTCATAAAAACTACATCATACGCTATTTTACATATATAGCCTTATAGTACAAATTCATTCATTTATCTTATACCCTTTTAAACTTTTATACGACTATTATTCATATATAATTATATTTAATATGGTTTTGTGAGGTGAATCTGAAGAGAGTTTTGAGAGGAGTGGTAGAAAGATTTTTGGAGGATCAACCAAGGGAACAGACTGAAACTATAATATGGAGTAAGGTTTATGGTTATGAGGAGAACAGTCCTCGGTGTGAAGTTATGCTAGATGGTGGGCAGCGGAACAAATGACTGAGTTTAAATATTTAGTATGTATTATAATATATATAATATAGTATATAGATATTTATATATATATATATATATTATAAATATATACTAATTATATATATATAATATAATATATATATATATATAGTATATTATATATATATATATATATAATATATATATATATATATTATATATAATATATATATATATATATATATAATATTATATATAATATATATTATTTATATATATATATCTATGTGTTTGGACAAAAAGGGAACGGATGATGCAGAGTGTAAGTAGGAAAGTTGTGAATTGCAGGAAGGAGGCCTGGTGCAATTAAATCCTTAGTGGATGTAAAGAGACTAAGTCTTGAGTGCGCTAGTTTCTTGCTGATGGTAAGTTGCTACCTGTGTTAATGTATTAGTAGTTAAGACTATGGTCTGGAATAAGAGTTATATGATCTAAAGTACAATTGTGTTCAGATGGACAATCTTAGGGGCGGTGTATGGTGTGAGAAAGAATTGATAAAATGAGGAATGGAATGTATTACAGAGTTGTATGGTATGAAGAAAAAAGGGATAAATGAGAATAAATGAAGTATGTTTAGATGGTTTGGTCATGCGGAAAGAATGGATGATAGTCGTGGGTTGGTTAAGCAGATGTATTATTGGTGAGTGTGTTGGGAATCAAACTGGCTGGGAGAAAGAAAAAAAGTGGGATTGGAGTCAGCAAAAAGAATGTCTGGATAGAGTGAAAAATGTCGAGTTTGGCAGGGCGAGAAAAAAGTGCATAATAGGAGTTAGTAAATGGCAGGTTTTTGTGAGGGTGTATGGGGGGGTTGTTGGGGGCTCCCCCCAAAACTTTGGGGGGGTTTTCCCCCCCCTAAGGGAAAAAAAAAAAAAAAAAAATTGGGAAAAAAAACCCCACATTGGCGAGAAGCCATATAGTGTGAGGGTCCGTCGCGGTCCCGTGAAAGCTCTAAGGGTGGATTTTCTGTGCGGCGAATTCCCACTACTAATAGGTATAAAGGGAGGTAAGGCTGGGATTTCTTTTGACTTGCTCCATATTCTTCTACTACTTTCCTGTTTTCAGTGCATGTGACGCACCTTACCTTCCAGTCTTGGGGGATAAAAAAGGTGGTTGATGATATATATATATGTATATATAATTATATAATAGTATATATATATATAGTATATATATATATATTTATATATATATATATAATATATATATTATATATATATATATAATATATATATATATATAGTATATATATATATATATATATAATACTATATATATATATATATATTATAGTATATATTACCGTATATATATATATATTATATATATATATATAATATATAGATGCATACAAATAGGTAATATGGAAATTTAATTTAGAATACAATTTAATAAAAAAATAATAATATCAATACGTGGGAAAATAAAAATAAGATAATAAAAAATATTGGCAAGTTATAAAATGCCAAAAGTACTTGCAAGTACCAAGCACAAGTACCCAAGTAAAAAAGGCTCAAGTACAAGTACAAGTACAATACAAGTACACTGTTTTTAGAAACTGCAAGTACAAGTAGCATAGTACTCCAAAAAATGGTACTTAAGCTAAACAAGTAAACATAGTACAAAGTACTTGTATTCTTGAACCCAACTGAATATATAAGTATATATATTATTATAGTATATATATTATATATATATTATATATATAGTATAATATATATATATATATAATATATAATATATATACTATTATATATATATAATTAAAAATTAAAAATTTAAATATTATATATATATAAAAAAATACATATATATATATATACGAAACATTCGAAAAAAATATTTTTAATAATTATAAATAATCGTACCTAGTTATTTGTATGAAAAACTTGTTTACATTATATTTACCAAATAGACTTAATTTTAAAAATCACATTCCAATTGAGTATTTTCTTAGGCCTACCTAATTTTTAAAAAAGTAAAGCTGTGGTCGTTTTATAGATAAGTTTTTAAAGAGTTTTTTCTTTAATATAAAATCTACACTTACTCTATTATGCATTATTTCAAATATTTTATGTATATAATGCTAAATACTACTTAATAAAGTTATATAAAATTAATATTAAATATCAGAATAATACAGACACATTCGATACTAAAGCTTTCAAACAAACTGCCACAAGCCGCCACAGCTTGTCGTACTTTTTCCACACATTTCGTACATATTTACGGGGATAAGAACGCGAAGTTCAATCTATTTTCGATATAGGTAAAGACAGACACCCGTTCCCTTATATAACTTGATATAAAGAAATGATTCATTCGTCGTCCGTAGCTATAGAATTGTTATTTGGTAAGATCAGAATAGGAGCTAGAAAATTCTAAATGAATTCAATTATTTATTATACCTATTATTATTTGTGGTTGTTTTTCTTTTAATTTATTGATGCAAAAGCTTCTTTTTTGAACTGTTTATATAAAATTTTAAATAATTTGAGTATACTTTTGCAATTTAATTTCAATTATTTTAAACCTAAAAAATATTGGGTAGGAGCTACCTACCGGCCTACCTCTTGTATATCGTCCCCTGAATATATAATAGTATATAATATATATATATATATATATATATATAATATATATTTATAGTATATATATATATTATATATAATATATATATATTATGTATATATATATTTATATATAGTATATATTATATATATATATATAATATATGATATATTATATATATATTGATGTAAGTCCCTTGAGGTTAATATTTTCAAAAAATGGAAATTAAAATTATTTGATTTAATACATAACTTATTAAAATCACTAAAAACTAAAACCAATAAAACGGTATGCAAAGCTCGTGTTCCATAATCGTCTTACATCTTCAGAGACTGAAATGTCAAAGAAGATGGTGTTGATATGAATTTAGCTACTCTATTCTTGTCTTCATTTCTGGCAACTTGGTAGTATTTTTTCAAAATTTACATGATACCATGTTCCTTCTATCGTAAAGTTCTATTGATCAAGTTCATGAGTGCTTTTGATTCTTTCAATGTATTTTGCTTGTAGGTTAGATCGATTTGTAGTATTCTCCTTTTGTGATTGAATTGGGCGTATGTTTTCATGCATAACGACTCTATTATTTCCTTCTGGCTTGTGTGTGTACGTTTTGGACAATTGAACTGGTGAATTATAGTCAATGCGTGGTTAATAATTTTTGCCTATGTTGTACTGAAAGCATGATTTTGTTGCCGGAGTCCCAAATCATATTTATGTGATAGAACCTGTTTTAAAGTTATTGGGTTCTCTAACATATGAGCATAATTTCACAGTTCTAGCCAATTTAATTTGTTGTATATCCGGAATTTTTTAACTTGAATTGGTAATTATTATGTTTAATTGCATATTTAAGTATAAATTATTGATTAACAGTCTGTATTGTATTCGGTAGATTTTCTTTGATAACATTTAAACCTAATAATATCAATCAAGTTAAAACTTTTCGGAATATACAAAAATAAGATTGCAAAGATACTGTGAAAATAGCTACAATAGGAGAAACCAATGAACTTAAAAACCAGGTTCTATCAACATAAATATGATTTGGACTACGACAAACAAACATCATCTTAGTACAACATTTCAGGCAAATTTTAACCACGGCATTGTATAAATTCACCAGTCATTTGTCAAAACATAGCAAAACAATCCAGAAATAATTTATAGAGTTCTTCATCATAAAAATATCTGAATTTTCAATCTTACAAAGGGAGAAACTACAATGCGATCTAACTACTAACAAATACTTGAAAGAATCAAAAGCACTCATGAACTTGATCAATAGAACTTAAAAAGTGAACGTCATCGATGTAAATTTTTGAAAAAACTTACCAAGTTGCCAGAAATGCAAGACAAAAATAGAGTAGCTGAATTCAATATCGACACCAATTCTTCGGACATCAGTCTTTTTTTTATTTTTGGGCTCTTGAAGAATGTGAGCCGAGTATTGAACACGAAAGCTTGGAGTTCCGTCTTATTTGTTTTGTTTTTGTGGGATTTTAATTAAGTTGTTATGTGGTATTGAAATAAACTAATTTTTAATTCCATTTTTTGAAAATATTACCTCAAGGGACTTTATCATCAATAAATAACTAACTACGAGTATTTGTAGTATTACAAGATCAATATATATATACTATTATATAATATATATAATATATATATATAAGTATATATAATATATAGTATATATATATATTATATAATAATATATATAATATATATTATAGTATATATATATATATATAATATATATATATATATATAATATATATATATATATTTTAATATATATTTATAATAATTATATATATATTATATATATAATTATATATATATATATATAATATATTTATATATAATATATATATATAATAGTATATATACTATATATATATATATATATATATAATATAATATATATATATATAATATTATTTTAAAGGGAATTTTTGACCCAAATTATCTCAGGAGGAGCTCAGTTTATACGGTTTGGTGTGGGAATTGATCCTTTCAAGAATGGGTGACACTTTGCCTTTTACACATTTTAGTAAGTTATTATTATTATTATGTATTATTATTATTATTATTATGTATTATTATTATTATTATTGATTATTATATTATTATTATTATTATTTTTTTATATTATTATTTATTATTAATTATATTGATTAGTAAAGTAGTAGTAGTGAGTAGTAGTAGTAGTTAGTAGTAGTAGAATTATTATTATAATATGGAAAATAATTATTTTAAATAAATTTTATTGTTTGAACTTTGAAGGAACCGAGAAGAGAAGATTAAAAAGAAAAGAAAATATAATTTTTAATAAAGTAAAATTATTTACTGTTATTTCTTAATTTAGGTTAGTTTTTGTATTTCCAAATGTAATAATGATATTAGTGATCAGTAGTTTTAAAATGTACACTAATTAATCTAGTAAATTTGTGACTTTACTGATCAACTTTGGCTGGTTAATTGGAGATGGGACGGGACGGCGCCAATACAGTTTGATTTCATCTCCTTGTGTGTGGAAGTTTGATAAAGTATGTGCGTGTAATTATTAATTGATCAAAATTTATATAAACGGGCTTTTAATAATAAAAAAAACTTCCTTTTAATGTCCTCTATCTCCTTCTCAGAGGGTAACACGGGGGGACTACAGGAAATCGAACTTTAAGGCCGGCTACCCCTGTCGCCACCACGTGTTCGCAGCAGAGTTTTAATTCTTGCCCCCAGGAAGATAAAACTCAGACTGCAACACACTTTAAATAAAGATGTAGGCAGTAGGACCAATATAAATTAAGGGTAGGTGCAAATAATCATCGATAGGGAAAAAAATTAAAAAAGGCTTGTTCATAAATGTTAGCACTTAGCATCTAGAGTAGTTGAAAAGGAGTGGTTCATTATGTCAAAGGAGTTGTTGATTTGAAGGAGGGAAAAGAGAATTGAATATCCAAAGTTTCAACAGAAAGTAGGATTAAATTATCATTAAAGAAAAATTAGTAAGGTATCTTGGTTTAGAAATAAAATTGAGATTGGGAGGAGAAACGGAAATAAAGATCTTATGAAGGATAGAGCGGAAAAGCTAATAATAGAGAAAATAAGTTTGAGATTCAGTAATGATAAAACCCACGTATCAGTCTAATATTGTGGTTCTTAATCTTTTTTGACCACGACCGAAAATTAGGAGGACGATCAACTTCGCGACCCATGGTTCTATTTTGATATTAAAAATGCTGTTATTATTATTATTATTATTATTATTATTATTATTATTATTATTATTATTATTATTATTATTATTATTATTATTATTATTATTATTATTATTATTATTATTATTATCTTTATTATATATATATATATATATATATATATATAATATATAATATATATATTGATATTATATATTATATTATATATATATATATTATATATAGTTATATAGTTATATTAGATTATATATAATATTTAGTATATATATACGTAATATATATATATATATACCGGTATATATAGTATATATATTATAGTATTATATATAAAATATAGTTATATATATATAGTATTTAATATATATATAATATATAAATATAGTATATATATATAGATATAATATATATAATATATTAATATATATATATATATATTAGTATATGTATATATATTTAATATTATTATATATATATATATTATTATATATAAAACTTCCTCTGTGTCTGGAAAATTATCTCTCCATTTCCATATCTTCTTGCAATGTGCTTCATAGTGAAGATTCCAGTTCTAAATCTTTTTCCATTCAAATGCTTTCTAAAATAAAGACGAAATTATATCATGTACGTTTACGCAACTCGGATAATGGCAATCGTCACTAATAATGAACAGAAAAAATACTAATAAATAAATAAATTGTAATAAATAAAAGTTTTAGGTAATGTCAAACTATGTACCAACGTAGTACTAAATGATGAAAGAATAAAAATTCGAGGAAAACTGAAACTCGCCTACATTTTCTCTTGATTTTTGCCAATTCTTTCCACTCAGCTGGGTCGTCTCCATTCTCTTCGTTGTTCTGCTTATGCAAATTTCATGTCAACGCTTCCCATGCAGCCAGGACGCTCTTTTTCTCTCTGAGTAGCAAAAAAACGTGCTTGCTTGCTCATATGTAGTGGTTTTTCAGTGCATCATGATGAGCAACGTCAAATAGGTCATCAAGAGTTGACTCTTTGATTTTGAGCTGTGCTTGTAGATCCGGTAGAGTTTTTTTTTTTTTTTTTTTTTTTTTTTTAAGCTTTCAACTATAATCTTTAAAGTGTCTGATTGGTAATCTTTAGCTTTGCTCTCCCAAAGAAATTAGAAGCTTTGCCTGTATTTGTATAGGTTTGCGCTTGTTTTTCTGGTATTCAGTTTTTCACTTATGTGCGTTCATGATTAATAAGAAATAAACTCGTTAAAACCTTCACAATGGTTAGATTGGCAACTTTACTGCTAGTGATTTGATGTAGCAATATTTCCTATAAAATAAGACAAGAAAGAGGTTTTTAGGACAAGTAGTTTTCATTTTATGAAGGAAAAACTGCGTCGGTTTTTCCTTCATAAAGTGAAAATTATTATTTGCCCTAGAAACCTCTCGTCTTATTTTATAGGAAATTTTGTTACCTTGAATTTTCATCTCACTTTCGTCTTCTACATGCTAAACTATTCTTGAGTTCAAGCAGAAAAACAAGAATTTTTTTAATTGGCCACATGTTGAAATATTCCTCTGTTTTTTTCTGCTTCACTCATTGCTTGGTTGATGCTGATGTAGAAGGATGAAGCGTTGAGGTGTAAAACTTCAAGACTACAACATTTCCTCTGAAATAAAGCAAGAATTAGGTTTCTAGGACGAATGGTTTTCTTTTTATGAAGTAAAAACTGCGATTTTTTGCAAAAATTCGCAGTTTTTCAAAACTTTGATCTCAATGAGGCAAAGGTTATTATTCAATTGAGCTGAAACTTTGCCAATCTAATTTTTTATACAATTACACACATCACTATCGTCATACATACTTTTGATTCCATTCAGAAGCCTACCAGCAACACCATATATTACTAACACCCTCCATAAGGCTTCTCTAGTTAATGCTTATCATGGCGCCTGTTGCTAAATACATAAAACCTAAATACAATATATTCTTCTTCTCTCGCGTCATTTTCTCAGTCATTTGTTTTCAATGTACAGATTTTGATCCACGACATCCTCACATTCTTATAATTCACCTTGTTCTTCACCAAATATAGTTCTTCAGTCACTCGAGCCACTCTTTAGACTAAAAACTATCCAAGCATATGTCCTTGTTCCTTACAACACTCAATAAACTCAATTCCCTAATAATTTCGCTATCAGTTCCCTGATCCTCCCTTACCCTTATTATAAAGGTGCTAATTACTGCTCTCCTCCCAATCCCTCGTAACTTATACCAACTCTCATAAACGCTTTTATTACAACAACTTCTATAATCCAATCGCAATCAATCATCTCGGCACTACTTTCCTTGAATCATTTCGCCAGTAATGTTTCATCTATTACTTGCAGATTTAACATTCTTCTTCAATTTCTCACTCTACCCATTTCCTAAAATACCTATTCCTCTTGCACCATCTAAAGCCTGTAGCCGAACACAAAATTCACATATGCTACCTCTTCATTACTGTTAATTATTATATCAGATTTTTCGAAGTGTTTTCTTTCCAACACTTCCCCTCGACGAGTGTTGTATCTCCATTTCAATTCATGGTTACAAAAGCACCACCCTATTCCATTACAGAGCAGGTTCTCCATTAGTTCTCCATTGCTTAAATCTTCGCGTTTGCCTTCCAGAAGAGCTTCCTATTTCACTGTAAGTCCCCATTCATGACCTCCTTCCATTAACTGTTCATTTTATCCGTCTTTGTTTCTCCCTTACGTATTGCACTCTTTGGTATTTTCTTTTTTCCTCCTTATTATAATTCCAGAAAGATCTTTCTTTTGAAACTTCATCATTGCTTTTAGTACATTCAACATAACCCAACGCTCTATATATATATATTTATATATATAGTAATAGTAATAGTATATTGAAGTTATATATATATATACTATATATAATATAGATAATATATATATATTAATAATATAATATATATATAATAATATATATAATATATATATTATATATCTATTTTATAATATAGTATATATAATATATATATTATAATATATATTATATATATATATTATTATATATATATATATATTATATATATATATATATATATATATATAGTATATATATATATATATATATATATATATATATATATATATATAAATATTTATTATATATATTATATATATCTATATATATATAGTATATTATATATAATAATAATATATATATAGATAATTATATATATATATATATATATTATTATATAATATATTTATTATATGATATAATATATATATATAGGTATATATATATAAGTTAGTTAAAATCGAATTCAAACGCTTTGTTTTTATTTAAAATCATTGTACAGTACATCCTAGAAATTTTATATTATAAAATTCCTTCCTCGGAGGGGAGGGTATTCTATACAGCTAGAATTATATACATTATATAATCCACGCATATAGTTAAAGAGAAAAACAATATATTAGAATTCTATTTTAAAGTTTGTATAATAAAAGTAGGTTGAAGGGCAACTGCGCCACCTGTTGTTAAGCCCTGAATATTATTATAGTATATAGTATAATGTACAGTATTAGTCGAGAGAGTCTGACGTTGGTTTTCGTGCGAGAGAGACGTGTACAGAAACTGCTGCTACGCAGAAAGGCTATTTGTGTTTTTTAGCTTTCTGATGAGTTAATATAAATGTTCTATGATAACCAACGTGATATTATTTTTTGATCAATGTGAAAATAATTTATTATAACAAGTGAAGCCATTCCGCTAATTATTAATTCGTATCGAATCTTTGCTTAAGACAACAACTAAATTTCTTTTGGTCGTTGAGAGACCGCATCACTGTATATGGCATTTTAACTGTCGCAGAATTACAGTAATCAATTATTGCCAATCAATTTGTATGATAAAATTCTAACCTAAGAAGATATTTTCATTGTTTATACTGCTAACAAGATTTAAAATGTTTGATGCAAGACTACTGTGCAGAATTCGCATATTTACGTTTCTAAGAAATATTTTTAATATATCAAGTTGTTTATGTCGTCGTCTCTCGTGCCCAAGTGTATTTAAAGTTCGACGAAACCACGCTCTCTGCAAAGATTTATTACATGACTCGAATTTTTATTAATGCTCAATATATAACTATGTTATTAAGTTTAAGAAGATTTATCATTTGTGTGTAAAGTTAAGTTGACAATCTTCGTGCTGACGCATTTCTGTTTGATAAGATAAAGATCATTAATTTACTCGATACGATTTATTAAGAATGTGAAACTTCTTAAATCTACATTAATTATTTCAACAAGGATATATATATAATATATATATAAAATATATTAATTATATAATTTTATATATTAAAATTTATTCTTATATGTGCATCGTCTCATTCAAGCCTCTTCTTCATTTCCAAGTGACCAATTGTAGATAGAGTTGATAGCCACTGATGAGTCCTCATCCTGTCTAGTAAAGCAATCTTCGGGAAGTTTTGATTTGTCTATTTCTTAGTGCACACGGGGTATAAACCCAATCAACGCAAGTACCTGTATGAAAGGAAAGTTGATTACAAAACACTTGCGTAAGAAATAGAATGGCGACCGTTTAAACAGAACCTTCTAGCATCGTTTACACTGAAAATCTTTTATATTATCTACAATATACTTCAAGATTATAGAGGCGACTTTACTCTACATTGGTCTGAAATAGTATTCTTTTTTAACATGCCCGCCTAAACCAGAAGAAGGGCCCAATTGGGGGGAAAAAAGAAAAAAAGGAAAGCATTTCAATTTCCAAAGGGATCATTTTCGGGGAGCAGAAGTATACAAGTTGCGATTCATATTTTCCATTCCTCAACGGATCCATCATTCTCGGAGCAGATTTAGATGTCTTTGAGAAAAAACTAATCTGGTATTATATTATTAGGAACTAAAGAAATGTCTTCAGGTACTGTTCGTATGTATATAAAATACGAATACTGTAAGTAAAATAATTTCTTTTTCATATTTCTTATGTAAAATATATTTTTTAATATTTTCATAAAAATAGCCATTTGTCATTTGGGTTCAATCCTCGCCTGTTATAAGTAATATATATACGATATTTGCTTAATTCTGATTGGAAGCGGCACCTGTGGACGTAGTGACGTAATCAAGTTGTGTAGCCTCGCGTTGCTGAAACATAGATTCCTTGTTTCAATATTTCACTCACATTGTTAAAAATATATTTTAACATATTTTTTTTTATATAACTTTTTATTACTTGAACAATAAATATATTATTATATATAGATGGTATATATATAATTATATAGTATAAAATACTTTAATATTTATTTTTGTATATTCATAGAATATAGAATATTCTAGATTCTTAATCGTTCAAAATAGGCTGTTGGAGGCTAGTTTTTGTATGTAATAACGGGGTTCATTTTATAATAGTAAAGATACTATAGACGGGTTCATTGGGCTGCATACCAGATATTTCCAGTTTTTACGCAGTTATACGAATACTTGCATATAATGTAAAATTTTTGTCTTGCTTATTTTTGGGCTTATAAGAATTGTTTTTTTGATAGTTTTTGAAAAAAAATGCGACTAGAATTAAATATTGATATAATATTAGTTGAAATTTATATATTTAGCATATATGTCATAATATTTTATGAACAATATTCATGACTGTATAGTTTGTGTATCACCTGTACGAATGTGAGAGGCTTATGCGTAATAAGTTCTTTCTATTATTAAAGATCCTTGACATTGACGGTGTATCTCAACTGCAAATTAATATTTTGTAGAAAACTATAAATATTTCTTCTTCCTCAACGGACCTCCGTCTCGTCGCTTGCGAGATGATCACGTGGTGTTTGGCAAGCGGAAAAAGTATTTTTTGTATGAAAATTTTTCCACTCACGAGTGAAATTTTTATTATTCTTATTTGTTTTCGACAAAATTTATTTGTAGCCCATTAGAAGGTGACTTTATGAAGTTGCTATCGTGAATGAAAATCTTGGGATATTAAATTGTTGCGTGAGTCAAGTACAGGCCTAAGTACAATTACTAAATAATTTATATTATATATATATATTATTATAGAGTGTATATCTATATATATATATCATTAGTTATATATAGTATATATTAGTATAATTTGGTTCTCTTATAGTAACATATGTTTTGTTTATACATATTATACATTGTGGGATGGATTTTTTTGAGGTGTATCGTTTGTTTGTGTTTGTTTGGTTGGGTTGCTGTCATGTTTATTAATGTTCTTTATTGTTTTTGAGGTACTGTCCAAAAGAAAAGTGACTATATGCCTTTTCGGGAAAATCGATCAATTTCTGATTTCAAGAAATGATCATTGATCAGAGACTGTACTTAAAATTCGGAAAGAAAGTTTCCCATGCTGCATCGGAACGAGGATATAAGGCACTGTTTTAGGGAGTTTTCCTAAATATGAAGAGTGAAAATTAAGTTTTTTTTTTTTTTATTAGAAAAAAAAAGATTATATTATTTTTTTTTCTATTTCTTTTATATATTTATTATTGATGGCAAACGTCTTTCATTTATTACTAATTTACATGTCCATGACACCACAAGTTAATCATTGAAATGCAACTGCCAGAAAGTGTACGCCAGAGTAAGTTTTTGCATTCCATTCTTACGTGGTTTTCTTATTGTATTATTTTCCTTCTATTTTCTGCTGTTGTGGGTATTTTTCGTGTTTTTGAATATAGGGTTTAATATTTTCTGGGCGTAATTTATTCATCATTTTTAATGCCTTCTGATACAGAGGACAACATTGAAGTTTCCTCACACGATACAACGGAGCAAATTCCTCCTGCAGAGATAGCTCACGGGGCTGAATCCGTCAATTTAAATAATCATTCTTTTTCTCAGTTAAATAATTCTTCAAACATGGAGCGTCAAACGTTGAACATTGACCGTTTGAGACACTCTAAGCCAAACATACCTCTGTTAGTAGGGTTTATAAACAACTCCTGGGTTGGACCAGAGCTTGGATCATGGTTTACTGCTATAGATTTATACTTCCAGGATGAACAGATAACCTCCGATGTAGAGAAATTGCGGAGCTATGTACGTTTTGTGAATATGAAGGAAGGTAATGCTTCATATCTCATCAGAAATACACCGGAACTCTTCCGGGCTGATAATTGGGAAGATTTTAAGAAGAATCTGTCGTATTGCTTAAATCCTTTGGTTTCTATTAGTTCTTTCGAAGCTTTCAGTGAGTTCATAAATGTAAAATGGTCTCATAATCATTCACTCCCAGATTCAATTAACGGATAGCTTCAAAAATTTTTTGCAAACTTCCTTGATTCAGCGGAGTTTAATGCATGATAGTAAAAGTTTAGTGACGAGCAAGCGGGGGGGGGGTCCCCGCTCTCGTGTTTTTTTCTCTGTTTTCTATGTGTTGTATTCAAATTCCAAACCTCAATTTCAAAGAGTCATACACGAAGATTTTGATGTGAATAATTCAATTCCGAAGCAGATTCAAACTTATTTGAAGAAAACTCACTCTTTAAATAATGGTAAGATGGCGTCAGCGTCAAATAAAGCTCCAAATCCAAATTTTTCTACCACAGTGTATCACACACAAACTGAGAAAAATGTGGCTCCACAATCTTTTCACCAGGCTCATACAGTAAAAAGTAAGCCTCGGAATTCTCAAAAGTCATTTTCAAATGCAAATTCCTTATCTCCAAAGCATCAGAATACGCAAAAAGGTGTGTTTTGCCGTAACTGTGAAAGACATGCCCACCATACTTCTGAATGCGTGTTCAATTCTTTTTGTTCAATGTGTTACAAGCCACATATGTATGCGGGGGTCTCAAAGAAGCTGCCAGGGCACATTCTGGGAACCTTATTCACCTCAGGGTATTAAGAGGGTGAAAGTTATAACGCCAGTCGAGCGTGAAAATTACGAAAGAAATCAGACGAATTTCTATAGGGGTTCAAATTCTAATGTTCATAGGGGTACAAATTCTCATTTTCATAAGGGTCAAAGTAACTCAAGGGGAAGTTACCAGGTAAATCATTGCTACAATATGCCAAATACATATCATAAGAGTGTAAATTATGATAGACGCATGACAGGTAGGTCAAATAATTATTCAAAAACCGAGCTGCGAAACGCCGGAAACAATAGTTGTAGAGCAAATTCTCCGCACACGTACCAATTTGCAGAGAACGATTTAGAGTCTCAAGTGCACTTATTGGATCCAAATTATAATCCAAATAAGCAATTTCATTATAAATCTGAGAAATATAACTCACAAAGGCATGCAATGTATTCTAATAATTCCTACTTTCCGCATCAATCAGTACGAAATCGATGTTCAAATTTCCGTAATCCGCCGAGTTTTGATCGAAATCAGGATCAGTTTTCTTATTTTCCTAAGTCAAATTTTTGAGAAAGGCTACGAGTTTTCTGCCTCAGAACGTCGTAGTTGCGCCATTAGAGGCTAATATTACAAATATTTTCAATAATACATCGTCTGTTTCAAATGTGTATAAAATAGATGATAATCCTGCAATAGGTAAGAGCTATTTTCTAAAGGTAAAACTCACAGTAGAGTATGAGTTTATCTACGAGATGTCAAGCTACCTTGACATAGGTTCAGGTGTTTCTTTATTACGCCAGGGGACGTTTGAAAGGTTAAGAAAATACTATCCTTTAGAATTGAAAGAGGATAATATAGTGCTAAAATCTATATCTGGGAACGTGATCCCAAATCTGGGTCGTGTAAAACTCCAGCTTCTGTTGAACGATAGATTGTTCAATATTCATGTAATTATAGTTAACAACCAGTGTACTTTCAGTGGGAATATGTTGTTAGGCACTGATGTACTCGCTTCGTTGCCCATTTCTTTTGATTTAAAGAATGAAATGTTAATTATGAATGACGAAAGGGGCACAAGTAGTATTCCTTTAACTGCGTGGAGTCCGCTCCTTGATGATAAAAATTCTGTTTTTAACCCTTTATCGCATGATAAAAATGTTCTTAACGACGATTTTAAAGTCGATAATACTGTTTCTTTTTGCAAAACGCAATCTATTAATTTCGAGCACGAGTCTTATATTCATGAACTTTCAATTTTCGATGATGAAAGTTATGATTTGTATTTGCCGAGTACTGTTCAATTTAATGCTTATTCAACGACGATATTGTCCGTTGATGTTCGTTCAAAGGCGGGAACCTTACCCCCTGAAGAAGTTTACCTCGTTTCTGAGAAAAATATTGTTTCAAATGTCATTTTTGCCAATGTGTTAAGTGGTGTAAAAGATGGCACAATTTTAGTCAAATGTGTTAATTTAAGTTCAGCTCCAGTCACTATGGATAAAAATACAAGGGTTTCTAAAGCAAATTCTTTGGGTTTTCGTAGTTCTTATTCAAACATAAACCGGATAGATACATCCGAGGGTCTTTCTAATTCTGAATTACGCGATGTGTATAGGGAAATTCTGCTTTCAAAGTCGAAGAAAGAAGCGGACTTAGTGGTGTTACAGGATGCGTCACAGTTAGAAACCATCCTTGATTTCTTAATAGAAAATAAAGAAGTAGTTGCTCTTAGTAATGATCGTGTCGACATATGTCCTTTGGGTAAGTTTAAATTAGAATTAACGTCCGATCGTCCGAATTATTTATTTACTCCAAACTACCTTCTCCCGCACAAATTTCAGTCAGATATTGATAGCTGGGTGAATAAATGCATGTTGGATGGATATATAGAATCATCTGATTCACCGCACTCGCATCCACTCTTAGTTCTTCCAGTCAAAGGGAGTCTAAAACCGGAAATTATTTTAGATTTTAGAAGATTGAATAAATATGTTGTTCCTGTACAAACTGCATTGCCGGATGTGCAAAATACGATTTCTAAGTTAAGTGATTCCAAAGTTTATTCAAGTCTGAATCTTAATTCAAATCCGTATGGCGTTGAAGTCGACAAAGATAGTCGCCCATACCTTGCATTCTCTACACATAGAGGACATTATCATTATAAATTACTTCCAAATGGAGTTAAAAATTCTTCACAGGTCTTCTGTAAAATAATGGAAGCAGCTCTTTCTCACCTGTTAGGTATTCACGCGCTCATCTATCTTGATGACATCATTGTTTATTCTAAAGACATAGATTCACACTATCGTAGTTTAAGGTTAGTGTTTGATGCTTTAAAGCAAGCGAAGCTTAAAATCAAGTTAGAAAAAGCGAACTTTTTCAAAAGGTCATTAGTGTATTTAGGGTTTCGTATTTGTAGTGAAGGTCTGTCCGCAGATCCTAGTAAGTTAGAAGTACTCAAATCATTTCCAGTACCTACTGATATTAGCTCAGCACGTTCTTTCATTGGTTTCACATCTTTCTATCGCAATTTTATTCCTCATTTTTCTGTTGTTGCACAGCCGATCACAGCTCTTTTCAAAAAGGGTGTAACATTCGTCTGGCAAGAAGAGCAACAAAAAGCTTTTGATATTCTCAAGCAAAGGTTAATCGTAGAACCTTTATTGCAATTTCCAAACTTCAATAAAGAGTTTATTTTATGTACAGACGCCAGTGGGATAGGTCTCGGGGCAGTTCTCGCACAGAGAGATTCAAATGGTAACGACAGACCAATATCATTCGCTTCAAGAATGTTGAGCAAGGCCGAGAGAAACTATAGCTCGATTGACAGAGAAGCCTTGGCGATAACTTGGTCATTGTCTAAATATAGGAATATAGTTTATGGTTATCCAATTAAGATCTATACAGATCACAAACCTCTTGTGCAAATTTTCAAAAGTAAAGATCTGACACATAAATTGGCCAGATGGGCTGTAAGGTTAACGCATTTAACCCTGAAATATTGTTCATTGAAGGTAAAAAGAATATTGTTCCAGACATTCTTTCAAGATGTCCACCACCTTCTATTTCTCCTATATCTTTGGTGTCAAATATTGATTCTTCATTCGCAGATAAAAAGCTTTATAATCTTACGTTCGAAGTGATTAAAACCGAACAAGAAAAATGTGAAAGATTAGCTCCTATTATAAAGTTTATTAAAGAAAAAGGTAACACGTTTTGTTATCCACATGCATATATTAAAAATATATTATATTACGTTACGAAGGAGATGCAATATCTCATTGAAGTTCCAAATTCTTTGGTTTATACTGTTTTAAATCTCAATCATTGTACGCTTGGCTCTGGCCACATGGGTGCTCTACGCACAGAGAAAAGAATCAGAGAACGTTACACGTTTCCGAAGTTATCGAAGCTTGTTCAGCAATTTTGTAAAGAATGTCCTTCTTGTTTACGTGTTAAGGGGAACATTCCTAAGCGTGCATCTATTTACAAGTACCCAATCGCATATCAGCCGTTTAGCAGAATACACACTGATATCATTGGACCACTTCCTCCTTGTTCCAAAACGGGTTCTAAATATATTCTAGTTTTCAAGGATTCACTTACGAGGTATGTTGAATTGTGTCCCATACCTTCGGTAAATGGTGTTCATATAGCAAACGCTCTGCTTCATAGAGTTATCGTTCGACATAACACTCCTTCAGTTCTTTTTGCGAAAGATGTAGTTGATTTCGTTCCTTCATTTTTCAAACAGCTATGTAAGCTTTGGAAAATTCCAAAAGTTGAAATTTCTATCCTTCCTCCTGTTCAAGAAAACAACGTGGAACGTTGTGATTTACAAGTAAAAGAGTACTTACGTCGTTATGTCAGGGATCATGGTAACGATTGGGCATCCTACCTTCCATTCGTTCAATTGTGTTTGAACAGCACCTACAATGAAACGCTAGGGGAAAGTCCACATTTTGTTCTATATTCGTACAATAAACGCTTACCTTACGATGTAGATAACTACATCACACCTTTCTCTAGTATAAATAAAGATTTCCAACCAAGTCATGAAGAGTTAAAAGACTTAGCAATACGCACAAATTTGATTCGTGAGATAGCGAAGGAAAATTTAGAGAATGAAACGAACAAATTCATAACCAGACAACGTAGTAAAGCTCTGGATAGGGATATTCTCGTGGGTAGTCGTGTGTACATATTAGATATAAAACCTTCTGGACTACCTAAGAAATTACACAAACGATGGGTCGGACCTTACAGGGTTGTCGGAATTCTGGGAAGAAACAGATTTATATTACAATGCTTGCAAAGTGGACGAGAGATCGCTGTTCATAGCGATAATTTCAAAATTGTTGCTGAACCTATTCTTGATCCAAATTTTCCTCAAAACAAGGAAAATTCTGCTTCTAAATATGATCAAAGCAAGAAAGTTCATTTCAATAATGAGGTAGATGATGAAACGGAAAGTTTATCTCAAGATGACGAAGATGAAAATGTCATGTTTTCTCATCAATATGCAAGAAGTGCAAGTAAGATTCCAAGTCAAATTCATGAAAGAAACAATCTTCAATATTCGAATTCTTCTTTTCAAGATCCTGTTCGTATTCAAAATAATGTAAATAGTCCGAATCAGGTTAGTCATAATCGCTCTGAAGGAAATACTTCTCGTTCTGATAGTACTTTCCAATCTTCATTTTCGGGTTTTAATAAAAATAGTGGAAGTTCATCTTTTCGTAGTTCAGATATATCGAAGTCGGAAACTGATACTTCTGATAGTAGTTACAAACCATATCCGCTATTTAAGGGAATTCGGGACCAGAGTCCTCGGTTTCTTCGTTCTTCTAATAGGGCACCTCCTATTCATAGCACTCCAATATCTGATGAATTTCGTAATCTTCCTTCCTGTTCTTCCAAACGTAATGATTTGTCATTCTCTGATTAGTGTTTTCAGGTTTCCTTTCGTGTCCATTCTTTCATTGAAATGGCTGGCAATTTATGGTAGATGTTTCAATGAGTTGCAGATGGATATATTTTAGATTAGCATTTATTTATTTATTTATTTTTTTATTAATGTTTTATAACTCCCTGAAACGCTTAATGGGAAGTGAGAATGAAATTGAGAGATTATTGAACTGGCTGTCTGTTAATGATTTATTATTGAACAAATGGAAAGAAAGTTTATTGGAATCTTCCCTCTATATATCTGTGTAAGTATTTTGGAAAAATAAATTTTAATATTATAAAATTAGGTGTTTCGGAGGGGAGGGTATTCTATACAGCTAGAATTATATACATTATATAATCCACGCATATAGTTAAAGAGAAAAACAATATATTAGAATTCTATTTTAAAGTTTGTATAATAAAAGTAGGTTGAAGGGCAACTGCGCCACCTGTTGTTAAGCCCTGAATATTATTATAGTATATAGTATGATGTACAGTATTAGTCGAGAGAGTCTGACGTTGGTTTTCGTGCGAGAGAGACGTGTACAGAAACTGCTGCTACGCAGAAAGTGCTATTTGTGTTTTTAGCTTTCTATGAGTTAATATAATGTTCTAAGATAACTCACGTGATATTATTTTACAAGTGAAATAATTTATTATAAAAGTGAAGCCATTCCTAATTATTATTCGTATCGAATCTTTGCTTAAGACAAGCTACTATTTCTTTTTGGTCGTTGAAGAGACCGCATCATTGTTATACATTTTACTGTCGCAGAATACAGTAAGTCTAATTATTCCATATCACATTGTATGATAAAATTCTACAAGAAGATATTTCATTGTTATACTCTACAAGATTTAAATGTTTATGCAAAGACTATTGTGCAGAATCGCATATTTACGTTTTCAAGAATATTTTAATATATCAAGTTGTTTATCTCTCTCTCTCTCCCAAGTGTATTTAAAGTTCCACGAAACCACGCTCTCTCAAAGATTTATTACAGACTCGATTTTTATTTAATGCTCAAATATACTTGTATTATATTTAAGAAGATTTATCATTTGTTGTAAATAAAGTTGACAATCTCTGCTACGCATTTCTGTTGATAAGGATAAAGATATTATTTACTGATACTATTTTATTAAG
>JABUQX010021859.1:32500-45000 GCA_015478945.1 Trachelipus rathkii
GACTTTAATCTTATACAGTCATTTTTTATTCATATAGTTAAATTTCTTATACACACAGGCATAATGAATGAAAGTTTTGTGAGTTTTCTCGTCGATGGAATCGAATCTTATAACAGTGATCCAGATACAGAACATTTGGGCGAACTCTTTTTGACTCTTCTTTTGGCATTTAATCTTCAGTTCTATGATGACTCGACAAGTGCCCAAGAAAATGGGTTTAAAGATGCCCAGTCAGAGAATTTGGTTATTAAAGTGTTGAGCAGAAAGAGTGAATACAAATATTTTATTGAAAAAATTCTTATTCTCTTCAATAGAGAGGGTAAGGGCTGTTTATATAAATATTTGTTTATATATTAGTCGAGTAATATTATTAACTTAGTCCTAAAAATAATATTTACCTTTTATGTTCTTAATTTTCATCTTTATAGTTAAAATATAAGTTGACGATAGAATTATTAGATATTTTGAATATAGTTTTGAAGAAATGAATGTTTAATGAAAGCATTTAATTGCAATATTATTAATCTTGTTATACGCCCGTTTCAAGTCCATAAAACCTAAATACAATTTATTTACCTTCTCTCATTTTCTCACTCATTAGTTTCAATGTGAAAATTTGATCTACACACTCTACCACATCTAAAACCACCTTGTTCTTCGCCAATGTCCCTCAGTCACTTGACGCACAATTTCAACCTAAATACATGCATATGTCTTCCCTTCAACACCCAATAAACTAATTCCCCTATAGTTCCTACTGTCCCTCTTATCTCCTTTACCCTTATAAAAGGGTACTATTACTGCTCTCCTTCAATTCTTCGGAACTATATCCACCTTGTGCGCTTTATTACAAAACTTCTATATCCAGTCAATCACAATTTCGCCTCCATTCTTGATCATTTCACCATGAATTCCATCTATACCTGCAGATTTATCATTATTCAACTTTCTCAATCTGTCTTTTGTATCCATCCTACTAATTGTAATAGGCATCACCAAAATACCTATTTCTTCTTACACCATCAAACCCACACATATTCAGTATCACCTCCTCATTATCGTTAATGTTATGCAGATGAAGTATTCCCTCTACACTCTCCTCTCATCCATTTCATCAGTCACGGGAGTATCATCTCTATTCATTATGCTACTAAGATTCCCTTTACTCTCTTTTTTAAGATTTCGTATTTCCTTCCAGAACAGCTTCCTATTCCCTTGTAAGTTTCCATTCATCTTCCTTCCAAACTGTTTACTTACCTTATTTTTCCTCCTGCGTATGTACCTTTTATTCTTTCTTTTTTCCTCCTTATATATTTCCATACACCTTTCTTTTGAGACCTCATCATTTGCTTTTACCGCATTCAACCACGCCTCTCTTTTTACTTTTACCAGCTTTCATCATCCCTTCATTCCAACACTCACTATTGACATTCTTATATCCTACTTAACCACATCCACATACTTCTCTTGCACTACTAACATAGGCTTCCTTCATTTGCGTCCAGATTTATTCAGTTTCATCTTGTTCACATTTAACTGATTTATTTTCAAAGCGTTCTCACATACTTTTCCTTATAACCTTGTTTGCTTAACTTTTCACTCTTAATTCTCCCCACTTTCTTCATCATCTCTTTCCTCTCTTGCCATGTCCCTACTAACTTAATCTTACACATAAAACGATATAATGATCTCATATTCCTATCCCAATCACCTCATTGATTTAACGTCCGTCACATTTATCAACATTTTCGCCAACATAAAGTCAATCATACTTTTCACTTCGATACCATCTCTATCTACTCCAACTCTCTTATACTTGTGAATACTCTTGTGCCAAAAGAATATATTACTTACACACATACCTCTCTCCTCACAGAAATCAATCACCTTACCATTACCCCAAAAGCACCTGTTATGCCATCCCTTTTTCGACACCTTTACAACCATTTAAGTCGCCCACACAATCACTCTGAAGCTACTACTCACACCGTGCAAAATATCATTCGGATTATCCCAAAAAGTCACTCTCTCCTTAACATCACCCTCAGCTTCAACATCTCGTTCTTCACACATACCTTGACCTTTTCAAACTTGAATTTAACCATTAGAGTTCTAGTACTCATACAATTAAAATCCATCATAGCTCTGTGCCACAAGTCGCTCATCAGAATCGTAACTCCTTCTCTTCCCCTCTCATTCCTCTCACACTCCCAACTTTTGCCTTGCATTTCCCCCAACTGGGCTGTCTTTTAGCCTTTCATCTGTTATAGACCTCAGGAAACAGTCAGTTGCCTCTGGAAGCCGTTCTAGTACTGCTCTTATATAACACCTCTTGTTTGTTCTCACAAGTCTGCATGTGTGCAAACGTTCGTACGGTTTACCCAGGCAGTTGGCGCTTGTGTTCTGTCTCTAAAGTCATTTACAGCCGCGGGTCGCAGTAGGTCAAGGCATGCATAAGTATTCCTAACAAGAGATAAGTGGTAGCGGGTAGCCAACCCAGCTACCATTGTCCCTTTAGTCCCTTCCTACAACACATGTATGGATGAAGTAGGATGATAGTCGGTTGGTTAATCGGATGTATAGTGATGAGTGTGCTGGGAATCGACTGACTGGAAACCGAAGGAAAAGTGGATTGATTCAGCAAAGGTAAAGGAATGTCTGAAGAAAGGAATGTGAAATTGGCAGAAAGAGAAGAAAGAAAAGTGTATAACAAGGGTGAATCACGGGGGTTTTGGGAGGGGGGGGGGTCATGGTAGTGGTAATTGCCCAGGGGATGAACCCTTACATTGGCAAGATACCACAGTGGAAGTCTGTCACGGTGTTGTGATACCATAGAGTAGATTTTTTGATGCGATGGGCTTGCACTTCAGGGTATGGTGGGGGCTTTCCTTTCGATTCACATCATGTTCTTTTACGTAACTAATTTGTTTCTGGTGTATGTTGCGTTCCTCACACTTAATTTAGGTCCGAAGAGGAAGGATATATATATATATATATATATATATATATAACTTAATAATATATGTATATATATGTAACCTTTGGCAACAGCAACAGCAGCACAGCAAGCATAATTAATTCAATCAATTAAGCAGATAGCATAAGCAGCGCTATATGTAGCCAACGTAGCCAGCGCCCTTATACTGCTATTCTTTTCTTTTCTTTCTTTCTTTCTTTATCTGCCTTCTATTTCCCAAGAATGGGGTAAGGTGCGTAACGAGCATCGGAAGAAAAGCAGTAGGAGAACATGACATAAGTCGAAAAGAAAGCCCAGCCTTACCGCCCCTCGGTACCATTAATTAGTGAGAACTCATGCCAGTCAGAAAATCCACCCTAAAGCTTCATGGTTTGAAACGACCAGATGCCTCAGACGGGTCGTCGGGTGGGGTTCAAATACATGGCCATAGCTGGGCCACAACCATACCCTCACAATCCCCCGCCATTCTCTCTCCCCTGTTATACACCTTTCTTCTCGCCTCTGCAAACTCAGATTTCTCCTTCAAACATTCGTTTGCTAACTCAATCACTTTTTCTTCGGTCTCAGCCGGTCGGTTCCCAACACACTCGCCACATCCGCTTAACCAACCGACCTGTCATTCATCCTTTCTACTTGACCAAACCATCTCGGCATACTTTCATTTATTCTCTGTTTATATAAACACGTATAATAGTATAGAAAATTAGCCATTGAGTTCTGCTGCAACATAGATTCTTCTCACCAGCACTAAGTTGTCCATCTGAACACATTGAACTTTAGAATCATACTTCTTCAGACATAGTCTTTCACTGCTATACAATAACACAGGTAACAACATACCCTCATGTAGACCTAGCACACCATCAGACTGCGGTCCTTTACGTTTATTCAGTTTAATTACCAACCACCTTCCTGCCATTTTGCATTAACTACTAAAATGTTCATCGCCTGTTCCCTTCTCATCAACATATACCCTAAATATTTAAACTCTATGAATGAAACGGAACTTGACATATGCTCTACCATCTAACATAACTTCACACTGAGGAGTGTCCTCACTCACAACCATAACCTTACTCTTATCCACGTTTACTTTCAAGCCCCTCCTTTTACACACCCCTGCCAAATCTCTACCAATCCTCTCAAACTCTAGATTCACCACACAGAACCAAATCATCCGCATATAGGTGGGGGAATCTTCACTCATCTCCATTCTCACTTTTCTTACACGATATTTCTTATTTATTCTTACACTCATTCTTTCGTTTCCCCATCCTTATTTATAAATTGAATAACCAAGGGACATAACACAACCCTGTCTTACTCCGCTGTTAATCCTAAACCAATCACCATTGACACCATTTATTCCTACACAGGCTTCACTATCGTCATACATACTTTTGATTCCATTCAGAAGCCTACCACCAACACCATATATCACTAACACCTGCCTTAAACCTTCCCTATTAGCTCATCATGCTTTCTGTTTTGAATCAGTAAAAACTCTAATACTGATTTATATTATTATTCTTCTCCCTCATTTTCTCAATCATTTTGTTTCAATGTGAGATTTGATCACACATCCTCTGTCACTCTAAATTGCACCTTGTTCTTCACAATCAGTCCCTTCAGTCACTCGACGCACGCTTTCGACCAAATACCAGCATATACCTAAACTTATTCCCTATAGGAAGACACTGGTTTTGCATCTTCCTTGCCGCTTGTAGGTTGCAGTTACCACTCTCCTCAATCCCTTGGGACTATACCCTCTATAAACGTTTATTACACAACTTCAAATCCAATCAATCATCACCACCATCTCGCCTCCGTTCCTTGATCATTTCACCAGTATTTCATCTATACCTGCAGTTTACCATTCTTCAACTTTCCTCTGTACCCATTACCTCCTCCCTTACTAATAACCTCATCCCCAAAAATACCAATTTCTTCTTGCATCAAACCCACCCACATTCACTATCACTCTTCATTACTGTTAATATTGTGCAGATTTTCGAAGTGTTCTTTCCACACTCCTCTCACACCATTTCATCAGTTACAAAAGCACCATCCCTATTCATTATTCTAAACTTAGATTCCCTTATTCTCATTCTTAACCTTTCGCTTCCTTCCAGAAGAGCTTCCTATTCCTTGTAAGTCCCCATTCATCCTCCTTCAAACTGTTCATTTGCTTTCTTGTTTTTCTCTTGTTGCACCTTTTGGTATTTCTTTTTCCTCCTTATATAATTAAACATCTTTCTTTACGTCTTCATCATTTGATTTTGTTGATACATTCAACCACACTGTTTTTTTTATTTAACCGCTCACCACCTCTTCATCATGCATACATGTGTGTAAATATATATATATATATATATATATATATATATATATATATATATATATATATATATATATATATATATATATATATATATATATATATATATATATATATATATATATATATATATATATATATATATATATATATATATATAAATATATATATATATATATATATATATATATATAATATATATATATATATATATATATATATATATATATATATAATAATATATATATATATGTATATAATATATATATAATAATATATATATATATATATATATATATAATAATAATAATAATAATATATATATAATATATATATATCAGGGAGCGACTCCTACATCTCGTGCTGCACACAGGATGTCTGCGAAATGACGATATTCAGTTTGGTTTGCGTTGAAGTTTATAGATGGAGAGATGGATAAATGTGAAGAAGATTTTATTTACCATTATACCAGTAGAAGATTATCAAAATTCTTATTTCTAAGTACAAACATCATGTTGATTGATCTTCATTTAATCAAATGCTAGATTGTGGCAGACTCATTTTTCAAAAATGGAACAGTTGAGACAGTTATGATGTTTATAGTGGTTGTTTGAGTTGTCGTATATCTGGATATGCAAACATATAGTCGTTTGGGAAAGATTGAGATGAAAAAGAAAAACTTGTTTATGTTTAGCAGGATAGGAGGTAATTAATATTTAAATTCTAATATCTAATTGAAAGAAAAACAATAAAATACCCATAAAACCAAATATATGCTAAAAGAAAGAGAACTGAAAGAAATGGATAACTCAAATATATATAAATAATTATTTACATTAATTATAATAATAAATAAATTAAATAAATAAATAAATATATTTATATTTGTTTATATATATATATATATATATATATATATATATATATATATATATATATATATATATATATATATATATATATATATATATATATATATATATATATATGTATATACCAGTATATATATATAATAATATATATATATATATATATATATATATATATATATAACAACATAACTGCATAACAACAACCTTGTAGTAACTAACTCTTAGCTAACAGCAACATACTCTTCTTTCTTTGTAGCAACCAATAACTGTTTGCTTCTTATATATATATATATAATAATAATAACCTTAATAATAATATATATAACATATGCATACATGTTAGCATAATGTTCTTTGTATAGCAATGGCAACTTCTTCCTTTGCTGCTGCTAATGGAAGCAGAGAGAGAGAGAAGAGGAGAGAGAGAGAGGAGAGAGAGAGAGTGGTAAAGTTGCTGGAGTTGCCGCTGAAAATATATATATATATATATATATATATATATATATATATATATATATATATATATATATATATATATATATATATATATATATATATATATATATATACTATATATATATAATATATATATATATATATATATATATATATATATATATATATATATATATATATATATAATTTGGGGAGGGGTAAGAGCTAATTGGTAATATTTTTAATGAAATTCAACCAGGAATTATTTAGTAATTGTTTATATGGGGTGGATTGACTTACATAATATCCTGACAGGAGTTTTGCTTTTGATACGCTTTTCACTTATGTTATAGACTAACAAATAATTTTGTTTAAACTTTGCAAGTGCTAAAGACAGTATTAGAGTTATTTTCACTGTCAGAAGAAGAAAAAAGCAAAAAAAAATTTACAAGTGTTACATAATGACAAGTATTCTATTTTATTACCGCTATGCTTTTATTTAATTTTTTTTTGTTACCTCTGGTGAAATACTGCTAGAATCCCATATGAAACTTACAAGAGAATATGAATTCAGATCGTTATACAAAACGAGTGCAAACGTTCTCCAAAACACGGCTTTTAAAAGTGTGTAAGCAGGAGAACATGTGTTCAGATCTTATGATTAAAGTACTTGAAAAGATAGAACATAACGGTTACCATTTGCAGAGCGTTGAAGAGAGAATAAGTGAGAATTTGTGAAATGTCTAGTTACTCCAGTATCCCTTCCTTTAATGAGGTATGCTTTCAAAGGTAAAATAACAGGATCCATTATAGTTGGGGTAGTATAAGAAAGGTGATGCCACAGTTTGAAAGGTAGAAAGTGGCTGATAAGGATCAGTGAAGGCGAGAGAAGTAGAGGATCAGTGAGAGTGAGAGAGTAGATAAAACTATCTATAAATCACTCTTTAATGAAAGGCATCATATATGGAACCACTCTAAAACTTTTGTCGCGTATTCTATGCAAAAGTGGAAGTCAACTCGTACACAAAAGAAAAAACTGGGGTGGCTTGAAGTTTTGAAGGTGGTTCAGAATTCTCAACCTTTTAGAAGTATTATTAGGGAAAATACTGTTATTCTTCCAAGGAAATTCACGATGAAATAAAATTCCAAGAATATTTAGGACTGAAGAAGGTTTGCGGTTTGTGTTTTCAAAGATATTATATTTGAAATGAGCAAAGAGGTGAAGGATTCGAGTATTGAGGCATTGAAAAATATCTTATTTTCTCTGCGTCAATTAGATACGAAAAAAAAATCAGTTGCCTAAGGTTTTTTTTTTTAGCATCAAAACTTGCTGCCGGGTAGATTGCTTGCAAAATTAAAATACAGAATCATTGGCATAAAAGTGGATAATATGTAAAATGATAAATAAGTAATTAATGATCAACAGGAAGAGTGGATAGGTGATAGAAAAGAACCGCAATGAAATTCACTTTTAATAAATTTAAGGGAAAAAGAGTAGCCAGCTACAACAGATGATATATGAACCATATTGGAAGAAATCAGAGGCAGGATTCCAGAAAGAACTATAGATACTAACAGAGAGAGTTTTGGAAATCAAAGGCTTTGTGCCAGATTTCATCATGCCTAGCTCCGCTCCACAGAAGATTCACCGAAAATGTTGGAAGTGTAGAGGACTGAGAGCCAGAGAGAAGGGGAAAAAATCCTCAGTCGAACTTTCACTCATGGAAGGAATTTTAGAAATTAGTGATGAAGATTAGAAGAATGAAATCGTTCCCAAATCTTCCTATTATTAATAATTGTAAGATAGATTGGCCTTGGTGGAATCTAAAATTTTGGAAAGTTGGAATTTTGGTAGTTTGAGGGTTGAGAAGGAGTGCCATTTCTTTGACAACAGGTTGAATTTCTCACAGCTGTTTGTTGTCTCCAAATTGTTATAGTTATAAGCACGATTTTAACATGTTAAATTTATTTGTCACTTAATATTAGAAACAATCCTGACACTTTAGTAATTTGAACATTTGAAGGAATCTGAAAAGAGTGACATTAGGGTGGTAGCCTCTGGGAGTTATATAGCATATAGAAAATGGGAAATTGAAGTTGCTTGATAAGTGCTGAGAAAATTTTAATGATGAAAGATGAGAGTTGGGTTTGCTAGTGGTAAAACTATAAATGGGAGAATAAAAGATAAAATAAGTTTTAGTATTGTGCTTTTTTCTTTTCTACTGAATATCAAAATATAAATTTAATAATAATAATAATAATAATAATAATAATAATAATAATAATAATAATAATAATAATAATAATTTTATTACTATTATTATTATTATTATTATTATTATTATTTACTGTTATTATTAATATTACTACTACTTTTTTTTGTCTTCAGAGGACCCTGTTTGCATGTTTGAACACGAGCCTCGTCCAGTTCACTCAGTCCTTCGGATGATGGTTGATATCTTTCAGTGTGCAACCACAGCTAAGCTTTTATATACTAATGATGAGAAAGTTCTTTGTGATATTATTTTAAGACAGTTAACTGATTTACCTTCAGACGATAAGGTCAGTAAAAAAAATTTCTATGTGATTGTAGCACCACTGAATATACGCTTTGTTGTAGATACTTTTTTTATTTTTTTTGGCAAGAGTTCACTGCAGGGCGCGACTGTTCAGGGAAGGGAACCTTTCTAGATGTAATTTCTACCCTAGGATCGAACTAGGACTCAGACCCGACGTGGCTGAACTCCGATCGCTCTACCGTTTGAGCAGGCGGGCAGAATAGTATTGCCTTTTAATTGGGAATTATATTATTAGTAGTAGTAGTAATTAGAGATGTACCAATAGTATCGGTATCGATATCAGCAGTATCGGCCATTTTTTGTATCGGTATTAGGTTAATATGGCCGATATACCTTTGTTTTACAGGTGAAGGAACACGGGAGCTTTGGACTAGATGAGCAGATTTTCTAGTTTCGATATAAAGAAGGTTCTAATAAGGGAATTCCTTAAGCTATAGCTGAACCCTACAAGAATGGCATCTCCGACGGTGAACCACTTCAAGATACACATGGGAAGCGATAGAGCAACAGGTAAAAAAGATTCACAGAAGGTAAGCCGCCTTATCAACTTTTCTCTAATAATATGTATTGAGTGACGATGGGTGGCTTTTCAGCAAATAAACCTACTGAAGATGATGAAGATTTGGATATGTTAGACTTTGACTTTGATAAGCTCATGACCGAAATTGCATTGATATCATTTACCTTCAAGGAATCACCAGAACCTCATGAAAAAACTGAAGAGACCCAGTCATCAAGAGCAAAGATCGTTGGGTTGATGCTGAAAGGAGATGGGCTCTACGAAAACATGGAGATGCCACCTACAGAAGATAATCCTTTCAATTGGTGGCATGAAAAATGGGCCAAGGTTTTCTATTTTTATCAATGCTTGAAAGCAAATATTTATCACCCCCTCCCTCATCAGTCGAGGGCCCCGAACGTATTTTTAGTGTAGGTGAGAATATGTAGACACCCCAAAAAGGAACAGGCTCTCATCAGAGATGCTAGTGAAAGCTTAATGTTTTGCATCTCAATTTGAGTATTGAATATGTCTATCTTTATCTTAAAAGTAGTAATTAGTATGTCATGTTTGAATAATAGCGTTTTATTATTTTGTCTTTTCAGCTGATTAATTGAGGTCTCTTCTTTCATTATTTTTATTCTTTATATTGTAGCTAGTTAAAGAATCTTTTGTAAAAAATTGTAATCATGTTAAAACATAAAAGCTAGTAGCTAAACTTTTAAACTTTGTTAATACTGGAAAATGGAAATGGAATATTTTGAATAAACACAAACATGAAAAAGTTATTAATATTATTTTTGCATTTATTACTCCTTAAAGATACTATTTTAATTTATAAAATAAATAAGGACAATCGGGATCAATTGAAATAAATGACCAAGTATTGGTTGTATAGGGAATGCAATCCTGAGTTGCCTAGCAGTACACAAATGTTTTATCTTATTACTGCGTACCAGTATTTATTATATTAATTAAATTATCGGTATCGGCGCTTAAAAAATAGAGTATCGGTATTGGTCTCTTTTCTGGTATCGGTACATCTCTAGTAGTAATAGTAGTTAGTATATTTAATATTAATATAAGATGTAACACACATGTATTTAACATTTAAAAATCTACTACTATTGGCAAAATCTATTTTTTCGTTCTTAGCGCCGAAACAACTATTTACTGTTGCTGGAGGGCGTAGTGAGCCTCGGTCGTTGGAAAGAGCACCAACATCGTCAAAAAGAGCTAACAACAAGGCTCAATGCCATCTCTGAGCAAGGTGAATCACCACGTGATAAACAAATAGCTGAACGAATCCTTCAAGAAGTTCAATAGGCGAAAGGTTTAATAATGATAATAATAGTAATACTGTTTCTTGGCCTTTCTTGGTGCTTTTTACAGTTATAACAAAAATTTTCTCAGTTGTTATTAACTATTTTTTTTAATAGATTACTAGTACCTATTTTTGGTCATAGGTAAATAATTGAGTTGCGTTGATTTGTGACATTGAGTGTTGTGCAGATTGAACTCTATTTTAGGTGCCAAGTTAGTAGTAAATATAGTTTATCATTCTTAAAGGTGTAGTAATATATATATATATATATATATATATATATATATATATATATATATATATATATATATATATATATATATATATATATACTCTCTCTCATATATATATATATATATATATATATATATATATATATATATATATATATTAACAATTTCACAACGCACGCTCTGCGTGGCAGGAGGCGACTGAGAAGACAGTGGTAGTTGGGTTTGTGTATAGCTACTACTTATACCTTAGGAATGCTTGCTCATGCATGCCTTGGATATTTGGTTCATGTTTGCGCACATGCGAGACATGCATGAGCATTCTTAGAGCATTAATACATGACAAGCTACCACGGCCCTTTTAGCAGCCTCCTACGACATGCAGAACATACAGTGAGGGAATTTTTTCCCCCACCCCAACAAAGGGAGATAGAATATTATATATATATATATATATATATATATATATATATATATATATATATATATATATATATATATATATATATATATATATATATATATATATATATATATATATATATTCCCCTATATATATATATATATGATAATAATAATAATATATTATATATATATATAAAATGTCGTCCAGTAAGTAAAGGTCAATGGCCTACCTTATTCCAACTGAGTTGGGGAGAAACTGAAAACCAGGGCCAGGTAAAGGCCAACATGCTCCGACCCGATATACGGCATTTGAATACGTGCAAGTCAAAGGTAGTTGGAAAAATGGATAAAGGGAATGTGTTTATGGCTTTACTAATGGATTACTTGTAAGATTGAGCATAGTGGTTAAGTCTGGGATCAGAGAATTGAACAGAAAGGATGAAAATGTGTGGAAAAACGAATTGATAGCATCTCAATGGAGGAAATGTGCGACTTGAGTATTCAGAAGAGCTGTGTCCATGGTAATAGCGATACTAATAAGAGTGATGCAGTGGTTAGACGGCTAAAAAGAGATTGAAGAGAGTTAGTGAGATAAGGAAAGTTGACAAGATGAAAAGCTCAAGACTAGTTTACCAAGGACTGCAGCATGTGTAGAACCATCCTAAGTATGTAATGCATACTTCATGCAAGGATGAACAATGCCCCTAAACTGATCATATAACTGGGGTGATGAAAAGAAGTCTGAATTCGCCTCAAAACATCCAACCTCTTAGAAGATTGCTTAGTGAGAGAGATAATGTGATCCTTTCAAGAAAGTTTACGAACGAGTAGAGTAAATATC
>JABUQX010021859.1:50000-95000 GCA_015478945.1 Trachelipus rathkii
AAGTATCATGACATTGTTCCCTCTAAGAGAATATCTAATGTGCACCACATTCACTCGCTTCCAAATCCTTCACCCTCAGCACTTACTCCACCCATTAGAAATGTAAGTCAAAAACACTGAAGTCTTAAAACTTAGGATGAAAATTAAATATAATTTCAATTAATTAATAATTTAAATTATAAGAAAGGAATACATTTAATTAATTCAATTAAATAAATATTTTCGAAAGAAATTTTTAGAAAATAATTGATTTTCTGGAAGAAAATATGTATTAAAAATATGTATATATATGTATATATGTATATATATATATATATATAACTATATATATATATATATATAATATATATATAATATAAATATATATATATATATATATATATATATATATATATATATATATATATATATATATATATATATATATATATATATATATGCTGCTCTATGAACGCCTCAGGTACCTTTCCCACCACTTATCCCATAGCTAATTTGCCGATATAGCCGTACCTTGTATATGTAGCACATCTAGCAACCAGCCTGTAACCAACATATATATATATATATATATATATATATATATATATACTCTTCTTAACTGCTGCTCATATATATATATATTTAAGAACTTTACTTTGTCGTAGTGATATATTTACTTTGGAGAAGACCTTGGATTCTTTTTTTTTTAGTATTTTGCTTTAATGTCACTTCATTTTATTGCTAAATGTACACAAAATTAAAAACATTGTTAAAGACACTTTTTTTTTTTTTTTTTAATAAAATAAATTTTAAAAGGAACTAATTTTCGTCCGACATGCCTTGACACGCGAGACCTCTTCAGGCTTGGGGACTGGATTTCTTTCTTGATCTTCATCAGTTCAAATGTGTTTCCAGTTGGTCTGCTATTTTCTTCATGGTGTTGTTGGAAAAAATATTTTTGATGTTTTCAGATATTATTCATTTGTATAAAATCTATCTTAACTTCACCGGGATTCTTCTTGTAGAGTTACTTGTATTATAAATGCAAAGGATTCCATGATTTTTGCGATGGTTCGTGTGATTGATATTTCTGATCATCTTTATATTGTTGATATTGATAGAGTGGCCTGTGTTACGCCTATGACTTGTCAAAGCTGAATTTATGCTTTATGCAAGTCATCTGTATGTTGATTTTTCTTCTTTACAAATCTATGGTTTCACCTATATATGTTTTATTGAAAGTATTGCAGGGGATGTGATATATACAGCTTTGGAGGAGATTTTCTTTTCGTTTTTGGGGGTTTGAGAATGTTTTTAAAGGTGAGATTACTTGAAAGAATGAGGTAATACCTTTGTAGTATTTGTTTTTAATAGTTTTTAAACATATAAAGCAATGGTAAAAACAAGGTGAAGCTATTTTCGGGGGAAAGGTGCTATAGGTACCTCTTTTTTGCTTTGTTAAGTGCTTTTGTGATGAAAACTCAGGATAGTAAAGTGATTTGAAAGTATTGAGTATTGGATGTATTTAGTTTCTTGTGCTATATTATTCATATATTAAAACAGCTCATTAATCTCTCATTACAACATAACTTCTTTCATTTTAATGGCAAGAGATTACATACAACTTTCAGAGCTGAGTATGGGATCCCACTGTCTCCCTTACTCAATAATAATGGAACTAACAGAATTTTTATCATATTTTACCCCACCCTTTATTAAACAATAGTTTATGGATTAGATATGTAGGGGACATTTTTGTCTCCCTCCCTCACAGCACCAACCCTAATGATGTCTAAACTATATTAACTCTATTCATCCTTGAGATTCATAATACGACTCTATTTGCTATCAATCAGAGCCAGTTATCACTCATTAGTCAAGCAACTGAACCTTTAACAATTACTTACATCATCACAGATAGTAGTAAAACCAAGATTACTAAACTATATAGATGAACATGACCTCAATCATTCCCCAAACACAAAATTAGCTGTTCTGTCATCTCTATTTCTCAATGGTCCCTTTCGTATATGCTCTCCCCTCTTCTAGCTGAAACTAAATACATCCCTAGCTTTCAAATCACTTTACTACCCTGAGTTTTTCATCACAAAGAAGCATTTAACAAAGCAAAAAAGGGTACTTCAGGAATTTTCCCCAGAGTAGATATGCGAACACCTCCTTTTTTACCAATTCCTCAATTACCATTATATTCGTTAAAAACAAATATTACCTACCAAAAATATTGCCCTCATTCCATCAAATAACATCACCTTTAAAAAACCAAATTCTCAAACCCCCAAAACGAAAGAGAAAATCTCCCCCAAAAAGCTGTATATATCACATCCACTGCAATACTTGCAATTAAACAATGTGGGTAGTAAAAATGTAGCAAACAAGAAAGAATCAACATACAGATGACCTGCACAAGGAAAGAATGAAAATCGGCTTTAACAAGTCATAGGCGTAATACAGGCCACTCTATCAATATCAACAATATAAAGATGATCAAATATCAATCACACGAACCATCATAAAATCATGAATCTTTATTTATAAATAGTGACAACTACAATAAGCATCCGGTGAGAGTTAAGATAGATTTTATACAAAATGAATATCTGAAAACATCAAATATTTCAACAACACCATGAAGAGAAAATAGAGACCAACTGAAACACTTGAACTGATGAAGATCAAGAAAGGAAATCCAGTCCCTTAGCTGAGGTCTCGCGTGTCGGAACGAAAATTAGCTTTCCTTTTTAAAAATTTATTTCATTAAAAAAGGTGTCTTTAACAATGTTTTTAATTTGTGTACATTTAGTAATAAAATGAGGTGACAGTAAAACATAATACTAAAAAGAAATCCAAAGGCTTCCCTCTCTAAAGGAGTATATATATATATACCATACTCTCCATAATAATAATATATATATATGTATATATGTAACTATATAATAATAGTAATAATATATATATATATATATGCTTTAATATAATAGTAACAACCCAACATATATACCTTACTATAGCATATCTTTCTAACTCTTTACTAGCATAACAGCAGCAACTAATACGCTATAATATATGCCATAACCAACAACATAACTTAGCAACCTTATTGCTGTAATATATACATAACTATATATATATATATATAATATATATATATATATATATATACTCAATGTTAATTCAATTAAATAAAATAGTAATTTTGAATAAAATAGAAGAAACCCGGAAAAATTATAATTTGGCCTCAATTTTTAATTTGAAATCATATTAAATACCAAAAAAAATTGATTATATTTAGAATTTATGTTTATATTTTGCATAATTTATAACAAAGGAGATAATGGAATTAAAATATATTTTTCTATTTTGTTTGATTTAACCCTCTTTTATTTAGTGTAAATTTACAGTTAACCCCGGTAGAAAACAGGGTTGCACCGGGCTACTGCCCGGGGAGCTGCCGTACTATGACATTGTTCCCTCTAAGAGAATATCTAATGTGCACCACATTCACTCGCTTCCAAATCCTTCACCCTCAGCACTTACTCCACCCATTAACGAAGTGTCTCGGCATCCCTTTTATTAGCTTTTCGCCATAACTGTCTACAACATATTAACCCATTTAAATATCCCCTTGAAGAAGTCCTTCCATATGCCTACAATACTCTGGAAGTTTTCTACTCCAAAGTACTGTTTCGAGTTGTCCAAATTTACAAAGAACCTCACCTATCCTTGTCAGTTTACACAGATGGCTCCAAATTAGTGGGTGGTGTGGGTGGTTCTGCAATTTTTCCTGATCTCAATGTCTCTTAGACGCTCCCTTTTCATGCTTCAGTTTCTTCTACGGAACTCATTGCCATTACAGTAGCACTTTCCAGAATCCTGTCCCTTCCTGATACGACCTCCTACGTTATATATTCTGATTACCGCAGCGCCCTACATTTTCTCAACTCCCAGAAAAAACTGTTAGCTTTTTGTGGGATACCATCTGACACTGGTATCCCTGAAAATAAGACTGCTGATCTTTTCGCCAAGGAAGCCTCTGCAACTCTGCTAACCCTTTCCGAATAGCTTCCAAACCTTTTAAAACAAACCACATTCTCCCTACTGACTTCCTCCCCCACATTCGTCGGGAATTCCAGTTATATTGGCAGGAGTGCTAAGAAACAGAACACAGGAGAACAAAATTCTGTACCGTCAAGCCAATACTATTTGATTGGACTTCTTCATACAGACGTATCCATCACCAAGAAAGGTTGTCATGACTCATGCGTATCAGCCATTTTAGCTTTCTTGGGATCTTTCCCCCGTTTGTCAGTTCTGTCTTCTAGTTACTCCCCCCTTCCATACACCATCTTTTCTTGAACTGCACTGCCCTATCCATTGTTTGGAACAAGTACTACCCCGCTTTAAGTTCTGTACTTCCTACAGCTAGAGTGTGGTACATGGTTTCAGATTCTCCTACCTTCAATTATAATGTCATATTTGCATTTTTACGGGACTTAAATCTTCTATATAAGATTTATCTGTATTTCCATTAACTACTACTAGCGATGTGTCTAGGAGTCTTCCCTGGTTCGTTTTCTCGTTCCGGTAAGGCTGCATTCTTCTTATGCCGTTGAAGTCTTCAGTACAAATTCAGATATATATATATATATATATATATATATATATATATATATATATATATATATATATATATATATATATATATATATATATATATATATATATATATATTTCTTTCTCTCTCCTCCCTTGCCTTTCCACTAGATGTGGGGTAGGGGTGCGTAACATGCACGAAAAGTAGGACAGTTAAGTAGATCATGACATAAGTTGAAGAAACCCCCTTACCATCTCCATACCCTTAGGTGAGAGCTCGTCGCAGTGGAAAAAATTCACCCTAATGCTTTACAAGACAGCGACGTACCCTCACTGTGGTATTTCGTCAATGTGGGATTCATCCCCAGGCCTTCAACCATACCCCCTCACAAAACCCTGCCATTCACTCCTATTATTTATACATCTTTCTTCTCTCCTCTGCCAAACTCACATTCCTTTCCTTCAGACATTCCTTTACTGCCTCAATCCACTTTTTCTTTTGTCTCTCAGCCTGTCGATTCTATTATTTAATTTAATTTATTACTTGTTATAATTGCTCAACATCCAACATGACTTCATACCGCGAACTCCCCTCACTCACTACCATAACCTTACTCTTACCTAAATTTATTTTCAAATCCCATCTTTTACACACCCTGCCAAACTCCTCTACCAATCCTCTCAAACCTCTTCAGATTCGCCACACAAAATTAAATAATCTGCGTACAATAAGCCAGGCAACCTCCACTCTCTTCCATGGTTTTATTGTTTGGGCGAAAATCTTTCAAAATAAATATCACTTTTAGTATGATTAAGAGCAGTTTCTATCACTAATGATGGAGACTGCAATTTAGTACATAATAGAAGAGTGAAGGAGGGCAAAATTGAAATGATAATATAATTAAATTTTTAACAAATTCGCTCGTGATTAGAGATTTCAAAAGACTTAAGGTTTATGAAGAAAGGATAATACCTTGATCCATCTCGAGCTTATCTAAAGCGTCAACAGTTCTCTAAATCATTACAATCCATCATAATAACCCTTCGCCCACTTGGTTTATCACATTCGTGTTCGTTTTGATCATTTTGTCTATGGGTAAATCTTTCCTATATTGTCTATTAAATTAGTTGTCTTCCTGTGACCTAAAATGGATCCCGGTAGTTTTCACTGTGCCAATAATATTTTTAATACGTTGGATTTCAAATGAATAGGAACAGCAATGAGCATAATGCCGCTGGATATTTTCAACAGCTTGAACATCTCCTAAAATTTTTCTTCATTACTTCTACGCCATCATATCGTTATCCATTCACAAAATCCCTATTTCTTTCACCCTTCATTCTATTGCATCCGGAAAAGATTCTCCTTTATACTTCCCACAATCATTAAATCTAAGAAATCTTCACAAATATGTTTTCCCCATTTCTATTAATATATACTCTTACTTTGATTTGATTTTGATTTTATTATTCTTATGAATAATAAAGAGACTTAAGTCATCAAAAAAAATTTGATAGTTTAAATAATTTTCAGTCCTCCTCAACCTCCCCTGGCTACAGCCTTGTATATATATATATATATATATAACTTAATCAATAATAACAACGATATATATATTTATATATATATATATATATACTTATATATATATATATATATGTATATATACTGCTACTATCTTAACTGCTATGCTACTCTATATATATAAAATTGTATTTAGGTTTTATGGATTTGCAACAGGCGTATGATAGATTTAATAGGGAAGCGCTAGGGCAGGTATTTGTGATATATGGTGTTGGTGGTAGGCTTCTGAATGGAATCAAAGTATGTATGACGATAGTGAAGCGTGTGTAAGAATAAATGGTGTCAATGGTGATTGGTTTGGGATTAATAGCGGAGTAAGACGGGGGTTGTGTTATGTCTCCCTTGGTTATTCAATTTGTATATGGATGGGGTTATGAAAAGAATTTGAGGTGGGGATGGCGAAATGGTGTTAGAATGGTGGAGAATGGGTTGAGAGTGGATGGTGCCCTACCTATTATATGCGGATGATTTGGTTCTGTGTGGCGAATCTGAAGAGATTGAGAGGATTGGTAGAGATTTGGCAGGATGTGTGTGTAAAAGGAGGGGATTTGAAAGTAAACGTAGATAAGAGTAAGGTTATGGTTGTGAGTGAGGACAGTCCTCAGTGTGAAGTTATGTTAGATGGTGAGCAGCTGGAACAAGTGTCTGAGTTTAAATATTTAGGGTATATGTTGGATGAGAAGGGAACGGATGATGCAGAGTGTGGTAGGAGGAGGAAGTTGTGAATGGCAGGAGGAAGGTGGCTGGTGCAATTAAATCGTTGAAGGGTGAGTGCAAAGGGACTAAGTCTTGAAGTGTGCTAGGGTCTTGCACGAGGGGTATGTTGTTACCTGTGTTGTGTATGGTAGTGAGTTTATGGTCTTGTAGAATAAGAGTATAGATCTAAGTTCAATGTGTTCCAGATGAAGGACAATCTTAGGGGTGTGCTAGGTGTGAGAAGAATTGATAAAGAGGAATGAACGTATTAGATAGTTGTGTGGTGTGAAGAAAGGGGTAAACATGAGAATAAATTTAAGTATGTTGAGATGTTTTGGTCATGTGGAAAGGATGAATGATAGTCGGTTGGTTAAGCGGATGTATAGTGGTGAGTGTGTTGGGAACCGACCGGCTGGGAGATCGAAGAAAGTGGATTGAGTCAGTAAAGGAATGTCTGCAGGAGAGAAATGTGAGTTTGGCAGAGGCGAGAAGAAAGGTGCATGATAGGAGAGAATGGCGGGGTGTTGTGAGAGGGTATGGTTGTGGCCCACCTGGGCCAGGGGATAAACCCACCCATTGTTTGTGATTCCCTTAGTGAGGGTCCGTCCGCGGTCCCCATGATGCTCTAAGGGTGGATTTTCTGTCTGTGACGAGCTCTCACTAATTAATGGTACAGAGGGGGAGGCGGTAAAGGCTGGGCTTTCTTTTTCGACGTTTGTCATGTTCTCCTACTGCTTTTTCTTTTCCGATGCTTGTACAGCACCTTACCCCAATCTTGGGGCAAGAGGAAGAGGAGTGAAGAGGAACGAAGAACTCATAACTATATATATATATATATATATATATATATATATATATCTTTCTTAACATATATATATATATATATAGTTATTTCATTTCTTTCTATACTTTCATTCTATTGATATATATATATATATATATACTGCTGCTGCTCTGCTGCTGCTGCTCTTATATATATATATTACCTAGTAGCTTTGTTTTTCTGACTCGGTATCGCCGCTTTTTGTGCGCAGTGGTGGCTCTGTACACCTCAAAAAAAAAAACAACTCATATATATATATATATATATATATATATATATATATAACTTTAACAACTATATATATATATATATATATACCCTGCTATATATACTGCTATATATGCTAACGTAACTGCTCAACATATATATATATATATATATATATATTAAAGTTGTACTGGACCCACCACGGCCCACAGGGAAGCAGCCACACTGGGTTGATAAATAATCAACTCCATGGGTGGGCCCTGGCTCATACATATTTTAAATGTCAAAGAAAATTTGGATGCGAAATGTTTGTGGATAATTTATTTGTCAATTATTTATTTGTATATTCGAATGGGTCATATAATTACATGTAAAAAAGTGATCAATCAGAAAGATCACTTGATGATCAAATACATTACATTTAGGCTTATTTAGTGACAAGGAAAAATTTTTAAAACATGATTGTCGACTATGCATGACACCAGTGAGACAGACTAACAGAGAAGACCTAATCATATCGAACTGAGGCCCTTTTTGATTTAGCAAGAATTCTCGCAAACAGAAGAAATTCTTCATTTTCACCTTTGATTTGTCAAATATTTTTCTAATCGGTAAAAAAAAGGTAATTTTTCTTCCATCTGTATGATTGCTATTTTCCGTTCTTAACGTTCTTAAGATATTTTTTTTATTGAGTTTGTCACTTCACATGAGAACATTAAATTTTTTTTTTTAACCATAAATTTAGAGTCGAAATATTTTATTAAAATATATTAATTATAATATTTCCTAAAGAACTGGAGTAATATTTTTGTTAGAAAATACGAAATTGCGAATTTTTCTTTCTCTGTTATATTTTATTCTCGATCTTGAGCTTGTGACGTCACAAAATCTCATAATATATATATATATATATATATATATATATATATATATATACCGCATTTATATATATATATATATATATATATATATATATATATATACTAACTGCTATATATATGTATATAGCATATATATATATATATATATGTAACCAGCGTTCAACCAACCAACCAACCATAGCAGCAATAACAATAACCATAACCCTATATATATATATATATATATATATATATATATAGCATTGCTTTTACCGCAGTTTAATATATTACCGCTAAAATCTTACGAACGAGACGATGGAAGGACAGGGTGAAAACCTGGTGGTAACGCCTTGACGGAGCTCGTTCGCTTAAAGCAAAGCTGTTCTAGTCTAACTTTTTTTGGATTAGAGGATGGCCCAGTAGTAGAGCGTCGAGTATGTGCGTTCTCAGTCGCAACATGCGGTGGTTCGACCCCAGAGGAGGCAATTCTTTACCTTCATATATATATATATCCTAGTAGCGGGCTATATATATATATATACTCTGCGCATATATATACTTTATATATATATATAATATATATATATATATATATATATATATATATATATAACTCTATGCTGCTGCTCTATATATATATATATAACATATATATATATATATATATATATATATACTATATATATATATATATATATATATATATATTGTAAAATATAAACATAACTCAAGAACGTGCATTTGGATTTGCCATTGAAAACTAGTGTAGGAACATGTATTTGGTTTTGCAAGAATAACTTGTCAAATCAAAAATGTCTTTAACAATACTAATTAATTAAAACATAAAACATTAATGCGAAGATCAGAATTTAACTGTACTACCAATTTATGCAAGCTTGTGGCTTATAATCCATTATTTTTCTTAATTTAGTTTTTATTTGACAAAATTTTCATTTATTTTTCCCCCCGGAGAATTTTTAAATAACGAGTTTTTCTTAAAAAAAATTTTGTTTAGTTTAAATACTTAAATTTACCAATTTAATTCTTGTAATATACGTAGGCCAATCAGATATTGAACATTAATGGGAGTTCAGATGGTGTTTTGAAATGAAATTCTATGCATTTTCAGGAATTAAGTATACAGATTTGAATATGGGTTCTTTGCCCTCGGTTTTGCTTATATTCTTTTTCAACACTATTTCTGGATTTAACAATATTATTCCTATAATATATTTATCTTTATTGTACCAAGTCACGTTGGCACGTAGCTGAAGTTAAGGCTGACTGCTAATAAAATGGAAACCAACACCGCCCTAATTTACTGTAAAGTACAACGGAGAAAAACTTTCGCTTTGTTTTATCAGAACATTTCTTATATACATTGAAAAAAAAACTTTTACCAGTTTAGCATACCAACTATGTACTTATTGTTAGGAACGAAATTTGCAACGTAAGAGTAGATGTTAAAATATTGAAATTTTCGATTTATAGCCTTTCCATTTCTCAAACGAGGTCATCAACAATCCCCCGCTTTATTTTTCGCGCTTCAACCCATTGAAAAGTCGTTAGGAAGCTCACAAATTCACTTCTCATAATTGTAATATTACCTTCTCTCCTTGAACTTCTTTTCAGTTGATTTGATTTATCTTTACAATTTTGATGACCTTGACAACCAAATATTTGAACGAAAATGATCTCTCTTATTTTCTTGATTGCTACTGGGCATTGCATATTCACCTACTCAGCGTTATCTTACATACATAGTACTTATATTTTGAACCTGCTTTTGTGTTTGTATGGATTTAAATAAGAATTATTGCTAAGTGGTCAGCATCCTTTTCAAAGACGAAGTGTTGAGCCAGTAAAACAAATTTCATGATATTATTAATGGTGCCAAACATAACTTTAAGTGCATATCTTTTAAGGAACAAGTTTTTAAGCAGTTATTATTATAGTTGATCTTATTTTTAACTACAAAGCTATTACAATAAAAATTGAGATTTAAATGTTTTTTTTTATCCTTTGTATATAAAATTTACTGAGAATAATTACCCTCAGTAAATCTTTTACGGTATACTTTAAGAAAGTATTTTCTACCCAAATTTTCATTAGAAATTCTATTTCGGATAAAACCTCGCAGATCCAGAAGAATAATAACGCAAGTGCAACGAATTATTTTATTTAGGAAATTAGAATAAAAAACGATGTTTATTTTTAATTAAACCGATATAAACAAAATTTAATTTGAACTGCTCATGTAACAATTTCCGTTATTACATTGGAAAGATTATCTAGTATAATTTTTACAACTTGTCAAGTAATTATCTGAAAAACTAAATTTAGCACTTAAAGTAATTGTTCTTCCTGGGTAGCGATAAATAATGAAGTTCTCGTTATTTTAGTTATAAACAATTGTCTGAAATTCGTAAGTGTTTATTATTAATAAAGTACTGGATATATAATTTACATCTTCAGAAGAACATAATTAATTTTCTATAGATCACTAATAAAAATCTGGAAGAACCAATTTTAAAATTAGAGTTAACCATACAAAAGACAAAAATTATATTCACCGTTTTCAAACCACCACACTAATGTAAAAATCAAATTTGCAATTCTTTTTAAGAACCTTAAAAAGCGAGTATATAGCCTTGAAAATCTAGACAACGAAATGCCAACCATGATAAATCGACCACGCATTGGGATGCACAAATCGGACACTTAAAAATTTCTCTGCCCTTAAACAAAAAAAAATGAATAAATGGAAAAAAACTACAAGGTTGAAATTTAAAAAGCAAAAATGCGCTAGTCTTCCAACCTTTTTCAAAATTTTCCGAATTGTTAACATAAAAGAAATAAAAGTTTTGAAAAGGCTTCTTCATATATAATGGTGATAATTTTAATGAAATTTGAGATTATGGGAAAGGTTCATTGTTGAACAATTTGTTAAATATCTCTTATATTTTTCTCAGGACGCCGATTTGATAGATTGAAGTGCTGCGAAAGATGTAACACGTCTCGAAAACTTTGAATCTCCAAACTTCAATGTCCTATGACTTAAGATCTCTCTTCCTACTACGGTTTCCTTGTTTCTCTTACTGATCTCCTAATAGAACATTTTCAGGTTCTTTTTCGTTAAAATTTAAGCAAACGGTGATATTTGTTTCAGCACTAACGAGATTGTTGCTTTTTCTCATCTATATGCCGAGGTCCTCTGTTTAGACGACTTCAATGTACACCACAATGAGTGGTTGGGCTCCTCCCAAATTGATAACATGTGGGGAAGCAAATCTTTCAGTATTGTCAACGATCTGGAACAGTTGATTAAGGAACATACACATATGCCAGATCATCCAGACCAATTGTTGATCACGCTCGACTTATACTTCACCACTACTTATCGATATAAATAGTCAATTTTCTTCCTATAGGTAACTCTGACCAAATAATGTTTTCTGTTCGGCATCTATACCATGGCCTAAGCGTATTTTCTGGTACTTTAATCGGGTTAATCGTTGCTAACTACCGTTGAAATGTACCCTGTTTTGGCTCCGAGGACCCTTAGATGTCAGCTGAAAAGGTGAGGCTCGTAATCGCCGATGGAATGAGCAGCATTCCATCTTTAACTAAATTTTTTCTCCTCAAAATCCGAGCTGTTTTCGTGCAATTCGCGATAGAGACGATGCTTATCGGGAATGGAGAAACTGTTTCTCCTTCCACTCTTGCCAATTTTCATATAGCTCGGAATCGTTTTAGGGATATTATTAGACGAGATAAGCATACTTTAACTAAACAAAATTGAGAGTACTTCGTTTTCTAAAAATTTCTTTCCTCTTGCTAAAAGCATCTCAAATATGTAAATCTATCTTTTCGTCTCTTATCCGCTATGACAAATCTATAGCTAACATTCCATTTTTTCTCATTTAATTCCACCCTATACGATTCTGGATCTCTATTCTCGTTTGTACACATGCTCGGGTGCATGAGATCCTGAGATCTATGAATGTCAGGAAAGCTAGTCACCCGGATGATATTCCTTCCCGTTTTGTGGGAGTGCTTATGAACTTTTGCTCAGTACTAGATGTGTGCATATATTCAGCCGTTCCTGAAGAAAAGTGACTTCTGATCCTAACTATTGTCTTTTACTTCTCTTTTTTTTCACCAACGCTCGCGGGCAGAGCCCTAATGAAGGAGGGGGGTGGGTACTCGATTTAACGTTGGAGAGAATAGTACACATTCTGCCACCCGACCAGTTATGAACCTGAGTCTTTCGCCTAGTTGGGCGAGTGCACTTCCATTGAGCTACCGGGAGCTCCCAATTTCAAGAAATCTTTCTTCAAAAGTTTCGACGCTTCACAGAAATCCAACTTAATTCTCTGTTGTCTTAATTTAATGTTTGCAATTTTTTTTCCTTTAAATTTTATTCATAATGTAAAATAAATTTATTTTCCTTCACTATAAATTGCCAAAAGAAACGTGTCCCAAAATATTTGTAGTTCCTCCAGCTCGGTTTAAAAATAAAATAATTTTGTTCAAATTTTTTAAAATATTAGAATTCCGAAACGTAAATCAATTTTCGTAGTTAGTTGCTCTCACACTAAATCTTGACTGTATGCGTTCGAGTGAGTTGGCCTCTCGCATTATGCCGCCCTCGTAGGAAAAGGGGTGCCTTACTTTCAAATGAAATTTGTGCGAATATTGGAAACTTCAGGCTTGTTCATTGTGGTGCCGCCTTTCAACCACCTTTGTTATGTGGAACTCCCTACCATCTGCTTTGCCTGCTGCATTTAATCTCCCTCTCTTAAAGGTCGCCTGTGCTCACCTCAGAGATTTGCCTTAGGCTTCAGTGTGTTTTCCTTCATTTTATAATTCTGCCCACTCCTTGAATAGGGCCCTGCCCGTAAGGTGTGGTACCCTGTAAAAAGAAAATGTTAGATTATTTATGAAAAATAAAATGGAGAATTATTTATCGAGAAAAATTACAATTAAAACTAAACTTCCATTAATATCGTGCTTTTGTCAATATTCGGGGGCGGGGACTAGTAGGAAATCGAACTTTAAAACCAGCTATCCTTAAACCTGGCGCCACCAAGTGCACAAGGCTATGTTTTATTTCATGCCCAGAATGATAAAACTCACTCCACTATGAGGGAATTGAAGCCGCGAACTCTTAGTTGAAAGGCAACGAGTCAACCGTTGCGCTACAAGGCGCCCAAATTAAAATTCTGGTGATCAAATATTTAAAAAAACTTCTCGTGCGGAAGGACGCTGGTTCAATCCTCCGCGTAGCAGTCTGAGTTTTATCTTCCTGGGGGGGCAAGAATTAAAACTAGGTTGCCAACACTTGGTGGCGACAGGCCTGGGATAGCCGGCCTTAAAGTTCGATTTCCTGTAGCTCCCCCGTGGTACCCTCTGAGAAGGGGATTAAGCACGTTAAAAGGAAGTTTTTTTTTGTTTTTTTTAATATTTGTGGCTTATTTCTATTTTTACTTTTCATATGTATTTGTATAGATTTATAAAAATTTAATGTAAATCTAACTATAGGTAAAATCATCATCATCACCCACCTTCTTTCCGCAGGACTGGGGGTAAGGTGCGTAACATGCACCGGAAACAGAAAAGTAGCAGAAGAATATGACGCAAGCCGAAAAGAAAGCCCAGCCTTACTGCCCCCTTTATACCTTTTAGTGAGAACTCGTTGCAGTCAGAAAATCCACCCTAGAGCTTCACGGGACCGCGACAGACCCTCACTATGGCATCTCGTCAATGTGGGGCTCATACCTTGGCCCAGGTGGGCCACAACCATACCCCCTCAAAAAAAACCACCATTCACTCCTATTATGCACCTTTCTTCTCGCCTCTGCAAATTCCTCCAGGCGTTCGTTTACTGACTCAATCCAATTTTTTTTTCGGTTTCCCAGCACACTCGCTACTATACATCCGCTTAACCAACCGACCATCATCCATCCTTTCCATATGACCAAACCATCTCAGTGAACTTTCATTTATTCTCTCATTTATCCCGTTCTTAACACCACACAACTCTCTAATACGTTCATTCCTCATTTTATCAATTCTTCTCACACCTAACAAACCCTAGGATTGTCCATCTGAACACATTGTAATTTAGATCTATACTTCTTATTCCAGACCATAGTCTCACTACTATACATTAACACAGGTAACAACATACCCTCGTGTGAGACCCTAGCGTACTCAAGACTTAAGTCTCTTTACATTCACCAGCGACTTGATTGCACCAGCCACCTTCCTGCCATTCACAACTTTCTTATTACACTCTGCATCATCCGTTCCCATATCATCCAACATATATCCTAAATATTTAAACTCAAACACTTGTTCCAGCTCCTCACCATCTAACATAACTTCCCACCGAGGACTGTCCTCACCCACAATCTACCCATAACCTTACTCTTTTCTACATTTACTTTCAAACCCCCTTCTTTTACACACCCTGCCAAATCCTTCTATCAATCCTCTCAAACTCAATTCAGATTCGTCACACAAAACCAAATCCTCCTCATATAATAGGTAGGGCACCTTCCACTCTTCATCATTCTAACACAATCCCCTGCCACCCCCACCTCTAATTCTTTCATAACCCTATCCATATACAAATTTAATAACCAAGGAGACATAACACATCCCTGCCTCACTTCGCTATTAATATTAAACCCATCACTTTCGACTCCATTTACTCTTACACACGCCTCACTATCGTCATACATACTTTAGATCCCATTCAGAAGCCTACCACCAACGCCATATATCACTAACACCTGCCATAGAGCTTCCTTATTAATCCTATTGTACGCCTGTTGCAAATCCATAAAACCTAAATACAATTTATTCTTCTTCTCCCTCATTTTTCAATCATTTGTTTCAAGTTAAAGATTGATCCACACATCCTCTACCACTCCTAAACGCACCTTGTTCTTCACCAATCAGTCCTTCAGTCACTCGACGTACTCTTCCGACCAAAATACCAGCATATATCTTGCCTACAACACTCAATAAACTAATACCCCTATAATTCCTACAGTTACCCTTATATTAGGGTACTATTACTGCTCTCAATATGTAAAATATTTTTTAGGTAATCTTTAATCATAAACAGAATGAAGTGGATAGCTTACGAAACGTCCTAATAATTATGAAGAATGATTCTTTTTTGGGTTTTTAGTACGCCATTGATCTCATTACAGTTCTAGTGTTTATGTGGGCGCTTTCACCAGGGTTGTGGAGTCGGTTCAAAAATTTTCCGACTCCGACTCCGACTCCACCCTCTTCAAAATTACCGACTCCGACTCCGACCTCTTCAAAATTACCGACTCCGACTCCACCCTTTTGAAAATTTCAGACTCCGACTCCGGCTCCACTCTTTTGAAAATTACCGACTCCGACTCCATCCTCTTCAAAATTACCGACTCCGACTCCACCCTTTTCAAAATTGCTGACTCCGACTCCGACTCCACTCTCTTCAAAACTACCGACTCCCCGACTCCGACTCCACAACCCTGGCTTTCACACACAAAAATCATGGTATCTGTAAGACATGTAGTAATCAGAATCGAAGCAACTCTTAGTCAACTGTTTAAAATGTCTGCTTCCCTCAGATGAGAAGTCTTATTAAACTTTTCCATGTCTCTATATAACACATACTTTCTCTCAATTCTTTACTTATCCGTTGCATTTCTTGCAAGTATGTATGATATCTCCTAAGCATAATATTCAAATATGCACCGAATAATTTCCCCATTTTCTTTAAAGCCCTGTTCACCCACATACAACTGTATATCTTGCTTTATGATCCAAAACAGAGCATTCATACGAAGCAGTTTTTCTTGAATTTTATCATTTGTAATCCCCATTTCCTTCTATTCCGGTAAGTTATGTTCACTTTTCGTTCCTGCGTTTAGCAAATTAAAAGCAGTTTCTTTCTGCTTATAACTTCGATCTTGAAGTTTTTATTGGCAAAGACTGCATTAACCCAAATACTCTATTCAGTTAAGAGTAAATTCACCAATAATCTCTCTCTCGTATTTTTACTTTGAAAGACTACATTCTACTGTTTCACGCAGGTTCTTAAATCTACCAAACATACACTGCGCTAGTGTCAAAATATTCTGATTATTTTCTTCTTTATTCAAAATTTCAACAGGTAAACTAAGTATGTTACTTATTTTCAGGTTGACTACATTAAAACCACCGTTATCCCTTTCATACCCAAAACAAGTTTAAATTGAAATAGCTATTTAATTTCATGCAGACATTTTATTCAACATATAAGGCCCAAATATATGCGTTTTGAAAGAAAAACTTACTTAGGATAAAAAATAAGTGAAAATTAAATAAAACCTATAAAAAAAAATTAGCGAAAAGTGCTCATTAGACGAAAAAAAGACACACACACACAAACACCGGTCTTTCATCAAGGCCAAAATCCTAGTGAGCTTTATTTTTACGTTTAAGAGTATATTCGTGTTTGCCTGTTCTGGAAAAATGGTCCTTATGCACCAAGGACGAAGGTCAAAAATTCTAAATCAAGATACGTAGATTAAAGTCCACGCGAGGAACGAAAGGGTTAAAATAATTTTATATAATTCCATTTTCTAAACTGATACTTAACTAAACATCAAATGTTAAGATCCACATCCAAAACGGTAAAGTCGCCAATTGAATTAAACTTGAACCTTTTAAAATTCTAAATGTCTATTTTCATTGCCTTCTCAAACTGTTAACGTACAGTTTTCCTGTAGTTAATTATCACTTTCATATTTCACAACGTATAAAATTCCAACCTTATTTGACATCATCAAAGAAAGGAAATTAAGTCAAAAAAATAATTAATTCTTTAATAAATATTAAACTGTGCTTGAATAATAATAAAAGGAAAAAAATGAAACTTTAAAAAATATCCAAATTCAGAAATTTTGGATTTTAAAAACTTTCATAACTTAAGTAAACTAGCAAAATAATATCAACTAAATTGTCAAAAATATATATAATCACTTAGGTTCTAAATATATATATATATATATATATATATATATATATATATATAAAATTAAAATTATATTATATATATATTATTTATTAATATATATATAAATTTTTATAATATATATATATATATATATATATATATATATATATATATATATATATATATATATATTTATATATATAATAAATTAATATATATATATATATATATATATATAGTATTACAAAATTGCAATTGCTTTAAATTATTCGAATATAAAATTTAGTCCAAAATCCATTATTGGCACATGTTTGTTAGCAAACTCTAAGAAATTTATATATAAAAAATTTTAATATGCATTTTATCACTTTATGCAAAAATTTAAATGGATGGAAGTTCTTAAAATATATTTTAATATTTTGATTAATTTTTTTGTTCTTCGACACGAGAGAGAAAATTACCAGTTTTAACCCTGTGTTTTATCACATTTGAATAGAAACAAAATTTGAGTCCGGGGAAAAGTCTCGCTATAAATCCTTCCAATTTTTCTTGATAAAAACTCCTAAAGCTACAATTGAAATGGCAGCAAATACAAACATTGTTGCTTTGTAGCAAATGTTAGCACCACGACTTAAAACGACTCCCTGGAAGCAACAATAAATAAAGTTAATAATAGTAATTCCGGACATAAAATTAAGGGACACCTTACCTATAAAAAAAAAAAAACTACTATAGCTAGAAAAAAATGAATACATTTTTGAATTCAGCGAACATTTTAATGCCAGAAATGAAAAAAATATTTTATTAATTATTAATTACACCTTAACTATTAGTAATTTATTAGTTAAAATGGCTGAATAACAACATCTAACGCCTGGCATTGTGGTACTTCTGACAGCGAGAAAAAAAAATTATTTTACTTCATTGAAAAACATCGTTTTTTATTAGTTTTCTATATATATATATATATATATATATATATATATATATATATATATATATATTATATATATATATATATATATATATATATATATATAATATATATATATATATATATATATATATATATATATATATATAATATATATATATATTATATATATTATATATATATATTATTTATATTTATATATATATATATATATATATATATATATATATATATATATATATATATATATATATATTAGGTTACTTTAGGTAAGGTTAGGTTATGTTACGTTATGATAAGTTATGTTAACTTATTTTACGTTAGGTTATTAACTGTTAAGTGAAACATCTTTCTTCTTTAAACAATCATAGCCTTTCCACTCATCTGTTATAATTGTTGTTTTTGGCTTTATGTAGGTGTCTATTACTTTCATTATCATTTCACTACTGCTCGTTACTGGTACTAAAAAACATTTACCTGATCCTCTTCCTATACTTCCTATGAATCATCGACTTTTCACTATTCGTCGTCATTTACCAAAAACTATTTCAATTGCAACTTATCGTACATTTATTATTACACTTTTTTTTTTATCGCCCTTCATTTTCCTGCATTAAAATGTTCGATGATTTCAAAAATGTATTCAGTTTTTATGTAGCTATCGTAGTTTTTTAGATACAGGTGTCCCCTAATCTGAAGGCTGACCAAGATTTTAACAGGCCAGATATCCTGCTAGCTGATAGTCTCTTATCCCATTAACCCAATTGCCCATAAAAAAGTTTATATAATAACATACTTTTTTCACCATTAATGTTATTAGACATACCTACTCTATTAATTAACAAGCATAACAAGTATCTAATATTTAAGAAACCTCGTATCTTCCAGACCTTGCAAGATAATACTTATACACTCCTCTCCATCTACTAAACTCGACGAGAATATGTTATGAAAAAAGGGTAACGTCTACAACCCCGAAAGAAATAAACCTCCGACCTGAGAAAGCTCATTTGTCTCTAGTTTTGCACTTTAATTTGTGAATCTTGAAGTTAGTTTAATAAACCTGTTTTATTAAGATACAAAACTTTTCAATTTTGAGCATTTTCCTAATAACCTAACAGTTTGACTTTATTTAGATGTGTGCTAAATTGAAGTTGTAGGTTTATGAATCTTTTAAACAATATCAAAAAAAAAAAAAAGTCTCGATGCAAATATTTTTATTTTACATTGTAGTAGAGAAGGGCCTAAATTTTGAATTATAAGGTAGTAGAGTTTACTTCATTTAAGTCTTCTTGGGAAGCAGAACTGCCTGGATGTTTGGCAGAACGCCATCTTGAGCAATGGTAACACCAGATAGGAGTCCGTTTAATTCCTCATCGTTTCTGATGGCAAGTTAAAGATGACGTGTCAAAACATTGCAGCAATGTTTTTACAATTTTTATTAAATTTTCAAAGTAGATAGAATTAGCCCCGAGTTGCACAAAATTTATTTATGGCACTTTTTATATCAATCATTTGACCTCTGGTAAGCCATACCCAATTTGCATAAACACAAAATGAGGCCAGAGGTTAAATGATTGTGTATATAGAAAAATGTCATAAATAAATGTAACTCATCCAATTAACACTGAAATTTTCATAAAAATTGAATGAACAATAAAAAACTTAGAGCAAATTCAATTTTGACAAATTTTTCCAACTTGCGAGACAATGTGAAAAAAAAAATCAATACCGCGAGATTTTATTTTTACATCATCTACATCAGCATCATCATCTGTCTCCTTTCCCCAGATTGGGGGATTAAGGTGCGCAACATACACCGGAAACAGTAGAAGAACATGACGTAAGTCGAAACGAAAGCCCCCCTTAAAATTATCCCCTTAAGTGAGAGTTCGTCTCAATAAAAAAAAAAAATTCACCCTTGGGCTTCACAAGACCACGACAAATCCTCACTGTGGTATCTCGTCAATGTAGGGTTAATCCATTAGAGCAGATCCGAAACCATACAAACCCCCCCCCCCACAAAACTCCGCCATTATACTATTATGCGCCTATATTCTCGCCTCTGTCAAACTCGCATCTCTTTACTGACTCAATTCACTTTTTCTTTGGTCTCCCAGCCGGTCGATTAACAGCACACTCGCCACTATACATCCGCTTAACCATCCGACTAGCATCCATCATTCCATATGACCAAACCATCTTAATAGTTTTGTTTATTCTCTCATTTACGCCTTTCTTCATACCACACAACTCCCTAACACATTAATTTCTCATTTTAGCAATCCTTCTCACAATAACATTGTCGATCTGAAGAGATTGTACCTTAGATCTATATCTCTTATTCCACACCATAGTTTCACTAATATACATTAACACCGGTTAACAACATACTCTCTTGCAATACCCTAGAGCACATAAGTGTTCCTTTGTATCCACCAAGGATTTAATTGCATCAACTACCTTCCTACCATTCACAACACACCCTACTACACTTTGCATCATCTGTTCCCTTTTCATCTAACATATAGCCTAAATATTTAAACTCGGATACTTTGGTCCAATTGCCCAGTATCCAACATGATTTCACACTGCGGATTCTCTTCACTCACTACCACCACCTTACTCCTATCTGCAGTTACTTTCAAACACCTCTATTAAAACGCCTCTATCAATATACTCTCAAACTTTCTTCAGATTCGCCACACAAAACCAAATCATCAGCGTACAATAAGCAGGGCACCCTCCACTATCTTCAATTCTCCATCAGTCTAAAACCTTTCCCTACCACCCCTACCTCTAATTCTTTCATCACCCCATCCATATACAAATTAAATACCTGAAGAGACATAACACATCCCTGCCTCACTTCACTATTAATATTAAAACATTCACTTTCAACTTCCTTTATTCTTACATACGCTTCACTATCATTATACATACGTTTGATTACATTCAAAAAGCCTACCACCAACACCTGCCACAGAGCTTTCCTTTTAATCCTGTCATACGCTTGCTCCAGGTCTATAAAACCTAAATACAGTTATTCTTCTCTTTCTTTTTCTAATTATTTGTTTCAATGTGAAAATTTGATCTACACATCCTCTACTACTTCTAAATGCACCTTGTTCTCCCAATCAGTCCCTCGACGCACTCTTTCCACCAAAATACTAGCATATATCTTCCCTACAACATTCAATAAACTAATTCCCTTATAGTTCGTACAGTTCCCTATATCTTCCTTACCCTTATATAAGGGTACTATTACTGTTCTCCTCCAACCCTTCAGGACTATACCTTTCACAAACTTTTTGTTACATAACTTTCATATCCAGTCAATCACAATTTCTCCTCCATTCTTAATCATTTCACCAGTAATTCCATCTATACTGGCAGATATACCATTCTTCAACTTTCTCACTCTTCACTCTACCAATTACCTTATCCCCAAAATACCTATTTCTTCTTACACCATCAAACCCACACACATTCACTATCACCTCTTCATATTGCTAATGTTATGCAGATTTTCGAAGTGTTCCTTCAACACTCTCCTCACAAGTCACTCACGAAAGTACCTTCCCTATTCATTATCCTATGAAGTTTCCCCTTACTCTCTTTCTTAATCTTTTGCACTTCCTTCCAGAAAGGAGCTATTCCTATTCCACTGTAAATCTCCATTCATCCTCCTTCCAAACTGGTCCTTTCCCACTTTTTTGTTCCTACGTGTGCAACTTTCAGTCTTCCTTTGTTTTTCCTCCTTATATATTTCCACACACCTTTCGTTCGAAACCTCCTCATTGACCTTTAGCACATTCAACCACCCCTCTTTTTTTTACTTTTAACCGCTTGCATCACCTCTTCATTCCACCACTCACTATTCACATTCTTACTTCCTACTTTAGCACATCCACATACTCCTAGTGCACTACTAACAAAGGCTTCCTCTATTTGCGTCCATATTTGTTCAGTTTCACCTTATATTTGCCAAAAATGAAATTACAGGGATTAAATTTTTCTACTGCAACAATTCTCCAAACAGCCGATAAATTAAGAGGCAGATCTTCAATAACCAAAACACAGCTTTCACAAAGTTATTTCAATCAAAGTAAATCAAATAAATGCCTTCATTACATCAGATTCAACTGAACGTATTATGTGTAAAGTAACAGAAACATCCTCCAATAAACATTTTAATGCTCTAAAATTGTATATTCATTCTTGAAAGAGGAATTTGATGCAGCCGAGAATAAACTAAAGTAAATATTGTTTACTGAAAAAAATATTTAGATGTATTTGCTACTAAGTAGGACTAAGTCAGAGAAAATTAATAATTAAAAAAAAAAAAAAATTTAATTAGCCAATTTACATTAAAAATTTTATGATTGTTTCATATTACAAAATTAAAATTAATTAAAGAGCTGCTTTATTAAAAAAAATTGCATATAATACACATGAATGAATAAAACGAATTTTTATTAGCACTAACTTTTTTTTTTTTTTTTTTTCTTCTTTTTTTTAAAGTCCGGGGTGTATGAATTATAAATTGCTTTTGTTCTATTTAGTTAATTTTTTCATACATAAGGAGAAAAATATAAAAAAAATAAATAAATAAAATTTGAACGTGGCAGTTACCCTCAACCACGCTAACTTTTATTTGCAACTGTGGTAACTAGGGCAGTTTAGGAGAAAAAAATTCTTTATTGTGATTAGCCGTGACACTACCCCGCCCCAAAAATATTTGGCCTGCTATAACTTTCTTGGGGGACAACCTATGGTCAAAATGCATTGAAGTATCTTTAATAGTACTGAGCATTATCTATCTAATGATACAATTTCCAGGACTTTATCTTAATTAGAACGAAGTTGACTTTTTATTAATTAATGTTAATGTTCAAATTTGGGGGGAAGGGGTTCACAACACCTTACCAAATGATCATTTTCCAAAATGGATTTCATTTTTAGAGTTTCCACCAAACACTCACTTATCATGCCAATTTTCATTAAAATCTGAGGGAGTGTGGTGCCCAATTCACGTTTTTTTAATGTTTAATGTACATAGACCATGATGATGATCTGATATTCCTATCCCCAACCCCCACATTGATTTAACTTTCATCACCAATACAAAATCAATCATACTTTTCACTTCGATACTATCTCTACCTACTCCAACTCATGAGTACTCTTGTGCCCGAAGAATGTATTACTTACACACATACCTCTCTCCTCATAGAAATCAATCGCCTTCCTACCATTCTCATTTCCTCCCGCAACCCCAAAAGCACTTGTTATATTATCCCTTTTTCGATCACCTATCCAACCATTTAAGTCGCCCAACACTATCAAACTGAAGCCCAAAATCACCCCATTCAAAACATCATTCAGATTATCCCAGAAAGTCGCACTCCTCAACATCACCCTCGGATGCACCATATGTTGCAACCACACATACCTTTACATTTTCGAACTTAAATTTAACCATTAGAATTCTAGTACTCACACAAACAAACTCCACCATAGCCCTGTGCCACAGCTAACTCATCCTCTCTACTCCAGCACACACATTTCACCCTATTTCTTATTTCGTCTTCACAACTTCCTTTCATCTTTGTTTCAGTCACAGCAAGCAAATCAAATTTACCTTTTCTAAATACATCCAACACCTCTCTCCTCATCACCATCTATTCCTCTAACGTTCCATGTACCCAAACGATTCATACAATTTCACCGAAAGATACAAGGTCGCTTACGGTAGTCACGACCATGTTCGAAGCATGCATAAGTATTCCTAGCAAGAGAAAAGTGGTTGTGGGTAGTCAACCCAACTACTATTATTCCCTTAGTCACCTCCTACGACACGGAGGACATACGTTGTGCGAATTCTTTCTTTATTATTTTTACATATTATTTAAAAGAGGCATAAATATAAAACGTTTGTTTAATGCACTTCGAAATGTAGTAGGTTTTCTTTAGAGATTGAAACACTCAAAAACGGCCATTCAAACTGGGACCCGTGTCAAACTGTAAGGTATACAGAACAATGTTCTAAATCGAAGCTTTATAACTCACCTTATACTTCCCAAAAACATTACAATTAAAAATTAATTAAATGATAAAAATATTGCAAATTTTTTTCTCGATTTTTTGAGTTTTAACATTGAACCTGTCCCTAAATTACAATTACATTTTTTTATATATATTTTTCATGAATATTTGTACGGCATAATATTTTCAATACTAACCGTATTACTGCAAAAGTTTATAAAGAATAAAGAGATGCATAAATTTCAGTATCAGAGGAATTTTAACATATAAAAATCTGCAGTTCGTTAAAAAGATCTATCAAAAAAATAAGAAAAAATCTCGATTATATATATATAAGTAAATATACTATTTTCTCCTAAATATGCAGGAAATTATAGCTAGGTATTTCTCAAACTAATAAACAGATAATGTATAAAACTAACATATTTAGGTTTTTAAGGAATTTTTTTTTCAATTTTTTAAAGAAAATTCTGGTTGGGCGGAGGCCGTATCCTGAAAATTATACGACCAGAGCAGGATTCTTTGACATTACTAGTCAATAAACACCAAATTTCTTTATTACTACATTTAACCACAATATCAATTATATCATATCCATAATTACTATTTTACATTTTTTTTTTTTTTTACAGTTGTCACCACCACTCAGGGAGGGGGTGTTGCACGCACAATAAAATTTTATCCGCTAGCGTAAATTACGCAGATGAGCACAGACGCAGGCTTTAAAGTGAGGGAGATTAAATTCAGCAGGAAACACAGAAGATGGAAGAGAATCCCACAGAACAGAGGTGGCAGGAAAGAAGGAAGCACCGCAGCGAACTAGCCTGGAGTTACCAATATCCACAGATAACTCGTGCGCAGACACAGCAACCCTTGTGCTACGAGGCCGTCGCAAAGATGGTGGTACGCGAGTGGTAAGTTCCCTCGAACACCTGCCGCTGCAGTACCTATAGAAAGAGATAAAGTACCAACATCGCACCGCAAAGATAGAGGGTAGGAACCGACCGGGGCCCCGGCCCCGTTTATAAGCCTTCTGGCACAGGCTCGACCCTGTCAAAAGCCGGGTGTAAAACCAGAGCCCCCAGATATGAGAACAGTATTCCATACAAGGGAGGGGATGAGACCCTTGTATAGCTGAATAAGTGAAGAGGAAAAAATCTCGCAGTCTAAACAGAACTCCCAGTTTCTTTGAGGCCGCCCTAGCAACCGTTGTGATGTGAGGTTTCCAAGACATTTTTTTGTTTATGTTAAAGGCCAAGGATATTTAATATACAGCAGAGACAGAGAACCGTCGAAAGAGATAGGAAAGTTAGAAGGTGTTTTAGGAGATTTGTAGAAGTTGAGTTTTTAAAGAATTGAATTTCACAAAAGGTTCAGACGACCCAATCGGAAATTCTATCAGATCAGCGAGAATAGAATCAGGAAGATTAAGACGAGAGGAAATTCAAGAAAGAGGGAGCAGAGGTGAAATGAGTTGAAGAATGAAGGGTCGAGTCATCCCGGCATATGAGTGGATAGAGTTAGATCATGCAGGTGAGAAGATCATTAATGAAAGGAAGTAAAGAATAAGAAGTAAGGAGTTAAAAAGACAGAACCCTAGGAGCACCACTATTGACAGAAAAAGAAGAAGGCGTCCCATCAACCACCGATATTGAGCGACTTGAAAGAAAAACTAGACATAAGTAAAAGAGCAAAGAGAAGGAGGAAACTAAATAGGGAGCTTGGAGAGCAGAGTGACGCATTATACCCGGTCAAATGGCACTGGTTGTATCGCGCGCCACCACGCAAACCTCCCCGTAGTTCCTAGGGCGGAAAACCATAAATCGGTTAAGGGGAAGTATATCACCAGTAGACCTCGAACCCTTGAAAGCCGTACTGGCGATCGGAAGAAATGAGATTCCAGATGGTCTAAGAAGTGAGAGCTAAGAAGGGTTTCAAAAGTCTTAGATAGAATACAGGTGAGAGCTATAGGGCGATAGTTAAGAAGGATCAGACGGCTTCTTTTTCGGAATAGGTTGGACATGTGCGATGCTTCCAACACTGAGGAAAGTGTTAGTATTGAGACATAGAGAATATAGTTGAAAGGGGCGGGGTCAGCTCAGAGGCACACTCCCTCAAAACTCCCTCACAGATGAATGCCATCCGGGCCCCGCCTTCCTAACGTTCATAGATCTCAGGAGCCCATGCACCCGATCAAATGTAATCACAGGCAAAGACATAGGACACCTGAGAGGAGAAGGTGGAGGAGGAGGAATGCCAGAATCGTTCAGGAGGTTGAGTTAGAGGAAAATAGGAGGTCGAAGAGATTGGCCTTTTCAGTTGGAGAGTTAGCAACAGAGCCATCAGATCGAATAAGAGGAGGAAAGGCAGATTTACAGAAGTTGTTAAGAGATGTTTTTGGCAAGAAGGCCAGAAAGATTTATCAGTAGAACAGGAGGTTAGCGCACTTTCGTTTGATAAAAGCCCGCTTTGCTCGTCGAAGGAGTATCCCTGCAACGATTTCAGCTGAATGAAAGTGGCGAGAGTGATAGGAGAACGAGAATTTTTCCATTCCGATAACTGTCTCTAGCCTGAATAGCCAGAGAACAGGCACGATCGAACCATGGATTATGAGGGAGAGAGAAGATTTAGTCGAAGAAGGAATGAACCTGCTCATCCCGTCAACGATTATAGCTCCCACCTTAGTGGCAGAAGCCGAAGCGTCATCAGAGTCAAAGCAGTCATTCCAATTATAGTTAGCGTAGAAGCGACGCAAGGCCCCCCAATCACCCCGATCAAAGTGCCAGAAAAAACGCATAGGGCAGGATGGAGCTGTTGGAGAGAAAGTATTAAAGTTAAGAGATAAGGTTGTGGTTAGATTTACCAATAGGGGCGAAGGTGGTGTATTTATAGAGAAGAGGACTAGTGAAACCTAGGTCAAGTGTGTTCAAGAATTGCTTGGTTGGGACGATCGGAATGTGTGGGTTCTTTGATTAGTTGCTCAGATCGTTGAGAATGCTGAATGATTCGGCCTCCTCTCCACCTAAATCAGTATGAGAGGTTCCCAACCATTCAGTGTTACATACTGTTTGAAATCCCCTAAATAGAGGACCTGGTCATATAGCGGATGAGAAGATATAACAGTCTCGTGAGAGGTAGTAAGATATTCAAAGAAAGAGTGAAAATCTGTTCTGTTAGGAGAACAGTAGCAGAAGCACAAGATTATTGTAGTAGAAGGAAGAAAGATTTTGAGCCACAGAGCATCGAAGTTAGGAGATTCGAGATTCACGAGACGTGTTACAGAATTATTAATGTTTATTCACATACCCCGCCCTTCAGACGGAAATTATGAAATAAGTTATTGTTAATACATTAAACGAGTTAGGGTGAATTCTTAGCCATCTGAGTCTCAGACAAGAGCAAAAGGTTAGAGTTAGATAGGTGATATTCCACAGATTCAAAGTTAGATTTTAAGCCGCGGATGTTGGTAAAGTTAATAGAAAGCCCGCGCCTATGCAAATCTGCCATCTTTCATACACACACACACACAAATAAGAACAATAGACAAAAACAGACTAAAACAAAAGAAGAAATCGGGATAAAAATTGAACAAACTAAATCCTAACTTAAAAATTTTAAGCACTAAAATTAATTAAATAAAAAATATACTACTATATACTGAAAAAACAAAACTTAAACCTAAACAACTTTACTACACTTACTAAAATTTATTAAAACCTACAACTAAAAGAAAAAAAATGAAAAAAAAAAAAACTAAATCCTAACTTAAAAAATTTAAGTACTAAAATTAATTAAATAAAAAATATTTTATTAGGGGGAATAAGTAAAGATTAACTAAGCTATAACTTTGTTAGTAAGTTTAGCATTTTTGAAGATAATTAATTATCTACAACACTTATGGTAGCAGTTTTACAAAATATTAACCTTTAATCATACACAGTATTAAAAACAAGATTTGTTCGTGAATAAAAAATCTATAAACGAAAAGGTGACAACATCAACAAAGGCAAATCAAAAATAAACTCACCCATCCTCCGGCTTCTCTAACCCAATCACATATATGATCAAATATAAAACGCAAAGACCACTCCATTAACTGTGAGAGGAACCGTTCAGTTCTCTGACGAACCTGCTGAATGGCAATGTCAGTTATGAAGGTGAACAGAACAACAATTCTATCTTGTGTGATTCCTCTTCCATCCTATTTGGAGAAAAATATGGTCAATAAAAATTATTAAACATTGAAAAAATAATAAAATAATTTAAAAAATAATGTATTTTAAATGGAAATGCAGTTCACTGTGTGCTGTATTAAAAATTAAAACAAAATTAACCAATAGTTTTTTAGATTATTCGCTGTTCCCGTCCACCTACAAGACAAAAATGATGCAAATAATTTACAATCTCTTTACTGACACGACACGAAGTAAAAAAAAAAGAAGTCTACAGACCTACTTTTCTTATGATAATGACACTCGCTTAGGGGGAATAGCAATTTGAAACAAAACTCAAGAATTCAATTTTCGGGCAATATATTTAATTTCATTTTCTTTCTTTCTTTACACTCCCTTCACGTCCCAATAATGGTGGTGGGGGGTGGGTAGGGTGAGCAACATGGAGGGAAATAGAATAGTTAAGTGCGAGCCCATCACAGCCAAAAATTCACCCTAGGGCTTCAAAAAACCCCAACGGACCCCCACTATCTCGTCAATATAATGGTTCATTACCTGGGCCAGGCACACAACCATAACCCCTCACAAAACCCCGTCATTCACTCTTATTATGCACCATTCTTCTCGCCTGAATCAAATTCACATTACTTTCCTTAAGACACTCCTTTACTGACTCAATCCACTTTTTCGTAGGTCTCTTAAGGCTGGCCGCACACTGGCTAACACAAAATATTTTGACACATGATGGAATGAATACATATTTTAAATGTCAAAGAAAATACGTATTTTAAATGTCAAAGAAAATTTGAATGACAAAATGAATATTCAGTCAAAAATAAATAAAAAGCTAAATAAAAAGATGTCCTTACATTATAAATAGTCCTAATATTACATAACAAAACCGTATGTTATAAAGAATATCCAGTTCTTGAAGATAAGAGAAAATAGAGTCACTTTGAAGTGGGAGGATCCAGATATGATATGGGATAACCTTTTAGGTTATGGACCGTAAAGTAGCAAAGTGACGACGGTGAATGGGGTCCAGTTGGGGACAATCAATGAAGATATGGTGAACAGATTGCGGGGCATGGCGACGGCAAAATTTGAAGATGGGAGGAGGGTCTCGTGACATGAAGTGGCTGGGAGTGATATTGATATGTTCAATACGGAGGCGTGCAAGTATCACCTCGAGCAAGCCCTTTCGTCCGTGAGAAGAAGACACTCACCAATGTTCGGCTTTATATTTTTAAGTTTCGCCATTCACTGACCAATCGTCCAGCACTCTTGAAAATAAGACCCCAAGCCTTGTCAGAGAGCAGGATAATAATAGTTGATGGGAGGCTAACTTTGTAAAAATAAGTTGATGGGAGGCTACCTTGTTGAATGGAGGTACCTAGGACGGCTCCGAAAAGAAAAGGCGGCCAATATGGCCTCTCTGTCAACGATTTCGTTGCCAGTTATCCCTACGTGAGAGGGGATTTGTTTCTTACGAGAATGGAGCAGCCGATGAAATTGCTCTACAGCGAATACCATTGTGGTTTTAGAATAGGGAGTTTTGAGAGTATGGAGAGAGCTGAGCGAATCTGAATAAATGACATAAGAGTGGTCGAATTCGAGAAAGGGCAATCATTATACCCATTAATTCTACCGCAAAAATTGAAGCATGAGCTGTGAGGATATGGGAGATTACGGTCAGGAAAGACAGCAGATGCACCCACGCTGTCCCGTTTTAGAGCCGTCAGTAAAGACTGAAGTAAATCAACTGTGAACTGCGGAATGAGACATTAATGATGCCTTTAACAAGGCAGTAGAGTATCTAGATTTGGAGAGAGGTCAGAGCCAGGCAAATGGTGGGGGCATGGAAAAGACAAGGTGTATATCCTTCGTCAAAAGAGAACGGCAGCAACTTTTGCAAAGGGATATTGAGGAATTTAAGGATGTTATAAACTGTGTTTGCAAATGGCCAGTAAGGAGGATTCTGAGGTATCTCTCGCAGAATCTGTGTTAGAGCAATGATATTGGGATTTGAAAGCAAGATAACTTGTCCACATGACGAAGAGAGAGTGGCATCACATCGGATTCAACTTCAAGGCTCACCCGGGAGGACGACCGGAAGGCTCCGGTGGAGATACGAATCACCTCGTTTTGGGTGAGATCTAACAGGTGTAGTAGAGTTGGGGAGCTATAGTCCAGCTTTGATCGGATTAGGGTGGTGTGGAGACGTAAGAGAGACTTGCGATCAGCACTCCAAGATTTTCAGGTGAGATAACGTAATAGGTCAAGCACGCGATGACAAGTCGTTTTCAGGAGTTTAATGTGAGGTGCGTATTAGGAGGTCATCTAGAATTAGTCCTAGAAATTTGACTTGTGAAGTTACAGGAATGGGTGAACCATATAAGGTTAGGTTCGCGGGAGGAAGGGGCAGGTTCTTCGACTCCCTTTTTCCTAAATAGTACTGCTGAGGTTTTGGTGGGTGAGAAATGGAAGCCATGGGAATTACTCTATTATGAAATATTATCAAAAGTTAGTTGGAGTTTCATTTCAAGAAATGGCAGCCTGGCACAGACAATATATTGCGCAAAGTCATCAAAATAAGAGAGAAAAATTGACCGTCGCTGGGATAGAAGTAATAATGTCATTGAATCCGAGAGCAAATAACAATGAAATGATCAAAAACGGAGGCGAGGTGATGATTGATTGGATTTGAAAGTTGTATAACAAAGCGTTTATGTTGGGTATATTTCCGAGGGATTCAGATTCGCCACACAAAACCAAATCATCCACATATAATAGATAGTGAACCCTCCCTCTCTTCCATTCTCCATCATTCTAACACCATCCCCTGTCACAACCACCTCTAATTTTTTCATAACCCCATCCATATACAAATTGAATAACCAAGGAGACTTAACACATCCCAGCCTCACTCTGCTATTAATATTAAACCAATCACTTTTGACGCCATTTATTCTTACACACGCTTCACTATCGTCATACCGGTACATACTTTTGATTCCATTCAGAAGCCTACCACCTACACTGAATATCACTAACACCTGCCATAGAGCTTCCCTATTAATCCTATCATACGCCTGTTGCAAACCCATAAAACCTAAATACAATTTATTCTTCTTCTCCCTCATTTTCTCAATCATTTGTTTCAATGTAAAGATTTGATCCACACATCCTCTACCACTTCTAAACCCACCTTGTTCTTCACCAATCAGTCCTTCAGTCACTCGACGCACTCTTTCGACCAAAATATCAGCATATATCTTGCCTACAACACTCAATAAACTAATTCCCCTATAATTCCTACAGCTACCCTTATCTCCCTTACCCTTATATAAGGGTACTATTACTGCTCTCCTCCAATCTCTTGGAACTATACCCTCCATAAACGCTTTGTTACACAACATCCAAATCCAATCAATCATCATCTCGCCTCTGTTCTTGATAATTTCACCAGTAATTTCATCTATACCTGCAGATTTACCATTCTTCAACTTTCTCTCTCTACCCATTACCTCCTCCTTACTAATGACCTTATCCCCAAAATACCTATTCCTTCTTGCACCATCAAACCCACACACATTCACTATATCCTCCTCATTACTGCGAATGTTGTGCAGATTTTCGAAGTGTTCCCTCCACACTCTCCTCACATCCATTTCATCAGTTACGAAAGCACCATCCCTATTAATAATTCTAAACAGATTCCTCTTATTCTCATTCTTAACCATTCGCGCTTCCTTCCAGAAGAGCTTCCTATTGCCTTGTAAGTCCCCATTCATCCTCCTTCCAAACTGTTCATTTATCTCTCTTTTTTTTTCCTTCTACATATGCACCTTTTAGTATTCCTATTTTCCTCCTAATATAATTCCAAATATCTTTCTTTTGAAACCTCATCATTGGCTTTTAGTACATTCAACCAAGTTTCTTTTTTACTTTTTTACTTCATTCCAACACTCACTGTTAACATTTTTACTTCGTACTTTAGCACATACACATACTTCTTTTGCACTGCTAACAACTGCTTCCTTTATTTGCTTCCAGATTTGTTAAGTTTCAACTTGTTCAAATACAACTGATTTTTTTTTTTTTTTTACAGTTGTCACCACCACTCACAGGCAGAGCCCTATTAAGGGAGGGGGTGTTGCACGCTAAAATTTCATCCACTAGCGTAAATTACGCAGATGAGCACAGACGCAGGCTTTAAAGTGAGGGAGATTAAATTCAGCAGGAAACACAGGAGATGGAAGAGAATTCAACAGAACAGATGTGGCAGGAAAGAAGGAAGCACCACAACGAACTAGCCTGGAGTTACCTACATCAACACAAAACTCGTGCGTAGACACAGCACCCCTTGTGCTACGAGGGCGTCGTAAAGGTGGTGGTACGCGAGTGGTAAGTTCCCTCGAATACCTTCCGCTGCGGTACCTATAGAAAAAGGGATAAAGCACCAACATCGCGCCGCAAAAATAGAGGGTCAAGTGAACTGGAAAGTACAGAACAGTTTATAAGCCTTTTGGCTTTTAACTCGACCCTGTCCAAAAGCCGGGTGAAACCAGGCCCCCCCTAGATATGAGAACAGATACTCCATACAAGGGCGGATGAGACCCTTGTATAAGCTGAAAGTAACGGAAGAAAAAGGGGAAAAAATCTGCAATTACAAACAGAACTCCCAGTTTCTTTGGTATATGGTTGTGATGTGAGGTTTCCAAGACATTTTTTTGTTTATGTTAAGGCCAAGGATGTTTATATTGTCAACAGGAGAGACGAGAGAACCGTCGAAAGAGATAGGAAAGTTAGAAGGTGTTTTAGAGAGGAAGATTTGTAGAAGTTGAGTTTTTAAAGAATTGAATTTCACAAGGTTGAGACGACCCCAATCGGAAATTCTATCCAGATCAGCGAGAATAGAATCGGAAGATTAAGACGAAGAGGAAATTCTAGAAGTAAAAGAGGGAGCAGAATTGAAATGAGTTGAAGAATGAAGGGTCGAGTCATCGGCATATGAGTGGATAGAGTTAGATGTGCAGGTGAGAAGATCATTAATGAAAAGTAAGAATAAAGTAGGAGATAAGACAGAACCCTGAGGAACACCACTATTGACAGAAAAAGAAGAAGAAGCGCTCCATCAACCACAGCCGATATTGAGCGACTTGAAAGAAAACTAGACCTAAATTAGCAAAAAAGAAGTAGGAAACCCAAAGGAGAGCTTGGAGAGCAGTGACGCGTGCCATACCAGTCAAATGCTGGATGTCAAGTGCCCCCACACAAGTCTTCACGTAGTTCCTAAGGGCGAAAAACCATAAATCGGTTAAATAGAAAAGTATAACGCAGACCACGAACGCCGAAAGCCGTACTGGCGATCGGAAAGAAGAGGAATGAGATTCAGATGGTCAAAGAAGTGAGAGTAAGAAGGGTTTCAAAGATCTTAGATGGAATACAGGTGAGAATTGAGAGCTATAGGGCGATAGTTAGAAGGATCAGAGCGGTTTCCTTTTTTCGGAATAGGTTGGACATGTGCGTGCTTCCAACACTGAGGGAAAGTGTTAGTATTGAGACATAGAGAATATAGTTGAACGAGGGGAGGGGCCAGCTCGGAAGCAAACTCCCTCAAAACTCGGGGAGGATGCCATCCGGGCCCCCCGCCTTCTAACGTTCATAGATTTCAGAAGTCCACACCCAATCAAATGAAATAACCGGTCAAGACATAGGACACCTGAGAGGAGAAGGTGGAGGAGGAGGAATGCCAGAATCGTTCAGGGTTGAGTTAGAGGAAAATAGGAGGCCGAAGAGATTGGCCTTTTCAGTTGGAGAGTTGGCAACAGAGCCATCAGATCGAATAAGAGGAGGAAAGGTAGATTTACAGAAGTTGTCAGAGATGTTTTTGGCAAGAGGCCAGAAAGATTTTTCAGTAGGAGAACCAAGGAGGTTAGCGCACTTTCGTTTGATGAAAGCCCGCTTTGCTCATCGAAGAGTATCCCTGCAACGATTTCTAGCTGAATGAAAATTAGCGAGAGTGATAGGAGAACGAGAATTTTTCCACCCCCGATAAGCGCTGTCTCTAGCCTGAATGGCCAGAGAACAGGCACAATCAAACCATGGATTATGAGGAGAGAAAGATTTAGTCAAAGAAGGAATGAACCTGCTCATCCCGTCAACGATTACAGCTCCCACCTTAATGGCAGAAGCCGAAGCATCATCAGAGTCAAAGCAGTCATTCCAATTATAGTTAGCGTAGAAGCGACGCAAGGCCAATCACTCCGATCAAGTGCCAGAAAAAACACGTAGGGCAGGATGGAGCTGTTGGAGAGAAAGTATTAAAGTTATGAGATATAAGGTTGTGGTCAGATTTACCAATAGGAGCGAAGGTAGTGTATTTATAGAGAGAAGGACTAGTGGTGAAACATAGGTCAAGTGTGTTCAAGAATTGGTTGGGACGATCCGGAATGTGTGTAGATTCTTTGATTAGTTGCTCCAGATCGTTGAGAATGCTGAATGATTCGGCCTCCTCCCCACCTAAATCAGTATGAGAGGACCCCAACCATTCAGTGTTGTGTACATTGAAATCCCCTAAATAGAGGACCTCAGTATTTGGATGAGAAGATATAACAGCCTAGTGGGAGGTAGTAAGATATTCAAAGAAAGAGTGAAAATCTGTTCTGTTAGGAGAACAGTAGCAGAAGCACAAGATTATTGTAGTAGAAGGAAGAAAGATTTTGAGCCACAGAGCATCGAAGTTAGGCGATTCGAGATTCACGAGACGTGTTACAGGAGTATTAATGTTTACATAGGCACACACTCCACCCTTCAGACGGAAATTATGAAATAAGTTATAGTTAAATACATTAAACGAGTTAAAGGGTGAATTCATAGCCATCTGAGTCTCAGACAAGAGCAAAAGGTTAGAGTTAGATAAGTGATATTCCACAGAGGCAAAGTTAGATTTTAAGCCGCAGATGTTGGTAAAGTTAATAGAAAGCCCGCGCCTATGCAAATCTGCCATCTTTCACACACACACTCTACACACAAAAATAAGAATAATAGACAAAAACAAAAGAAGAAATTGGGATAAAATTGGACAAACTAAATCCTAACTTAAAAATTTAAGCACTAAAATCAATTAAATAAAAAAATATACTACTATATACTGATAAAACCAAACTTAAACCTAAACAACTTTACTACACTTACTAAAATTTATTAAAACCTACAACTAAAAGAAAAAAAAATGAAAAAACTAAATCCTAACTTAAAAAATTTAAGTACTAAAATTAATTAAATAAAAAAATATACTACTAACAACTGAAAAACTAAAACTTAAACCTAAACAACTTTACTACACTTCCTAAAATTTATTAAAACCTACAAAAAAAAAAAAATGAAAAAAAAATTAAAACTAAAACTTATCTTTTAAAACTCCAAACTTAAACCTCGCCGAAACGAATAAATGATTAATTTCACTTTGATACAATTTAATAAAACTCTCAATTAAAACAAAACGAGATTTGAAAAAATACACACACACTTTACTAAACACAGAACATAACAATAATAACAATAACGCCAAATAAGATAAAGATAAACTTTCAACCGGGAGCACTTTCAAACGCGTCCACACTCCACAAGATTAAAACACAATATTTACTTGTGAGCGCTCATAAATACTTACCTTATTACCTTGTTCACTTAACTTCTCACTCTTAATTCTACCCACTTCCTTCCTTATCACCTTCCTCTCCAGCCAAACCTCTACTAACTTAATTTTACATAAAACAACATAATGATCTGATAATCCCATTCCTAACCCCCTTCACTGATTAAACATCCAACACATACTTCAACATCTTCACCAACACAAAATCAATCATACTTTTCACTTCGATACCCTCTCTACCTACACCAAGTTACCAACTCTAGTAGGAATACTCTTGTGTTTAAAGAAAGTATTACTTACACACATACCTCTCTCCTCACAAATATCAATCACCTTCCTACCATTCTCATTTTCTCCCGGCACCCCAAGGCCCTCTGTTATGCCATCCCTTTTTTTGATCACCTATCCAACCATTTAGGTCACCCAACACCATCAATCTTAAGCTCCTACTCACCCCATCCAAAACATCATTCAGATTATCCCAGAAAATCGCACTCTTCAACATTACCCTCACATGGACCATATGTCACAACCACACATACCTTGACCTTTTCAAACTTGAATTTAACCATTAGAATTCTATTAGTCACCCAAAGAAAATCTACCATAGCTCTGTACCACAGGTCACTCATCATAATTACAACTTCTTCTCTCTCTCCCTCTCATTCCTTTCCACACCAGCATATACACATTTCACACCACACCACTCATTTTCACAGTTTCCTTTCATCTTTATTTCAGTCACAGCGAGCAAATCAAATTTGCCCTTTCTACATACATACATACATCACCTCTCTCCTCAACATTTATTCCTCTGACATTCCATGTACCCATACGATTCATACAATTTCGCCGAAAGATAGAAGGTAGCTTACGGTGACCATGTCCTTCTCCGAGGCATTCATTAGCATTCCTGGCAGCCAACCCAACTGCCACCGTCCCATTAGTCGCCTTCTATGCATGCAGAACATACGATGTAAGCAATTCTTTCTCCCTCACACATAGGGATTTAAGGGATAGGGATGTCTGTAAGATGTTTTCTAGAATAGGGGTGTGGATATAAGTATGTGTATATGATATGTGGATAATAGGGCGGTGCCTGTAAGATGTTGTCTGGAGGATAGTGTTAATATAAACGCAGAAAAGAAAGGTGAACAATTAGGCATTGGAATGTCAAGGGAGATCCTACATACCATAAGCCAAATGGGTTATATATATATATATTATATATATATGATATATGTATATATATATTTAATATATATATATATACTATATATATATATATAAATAATAATATATATTATATATATATATAATATGGGTATATATATAGTTATATATATATTATATATATTATATAAATAAAGAGTGTATTATTTATTATTGAGGTTTTAATATTATTCAAAAATTCTTAATATTTGGTCAATTAATCGGCAAAAATAATCGGCAGAAATTGCCGTTGACGATGACGATTGAAGAAAAATATGCCGATTTTTGCCGATGACGATGACGATTAATCGTTCCACATGCACTAATAATATATATATATACTAGGTATTATACTATATATATAAATATATAGTATTTGATATATTATTAAAATAAAAATATATATATATATATATATATATATATATATATATATATATATATATATATATATTATATATATAGTATTATTATATATATATATATGATTTTTGGGTTTTACACAGAATTGATTTAGATTATTGTCTAGTTATTATAGTAATAATATAATTAATTTAATTTTATAGATGAGGGTTAATAGCCATTCTCAGTCTATAAATCAATTTAAATGTTTATTTGTTATATATACCTTTAAGGAGGTTGAGAATATTTTTGGAAGTTTAATTATTAAAAAAACAAAAAGTCTTAGACTAAAAGTAGTATAATTATTTATAAACTTAAAATAAAAATTATATTCTTTATTATAACGCAATAAGAAATTCTTGATAAGTAACTATTATTTTCATTTTTTAAAAAAGGTGCTGAACAAAAGAGCGGAAACTATTTTGATCCGCACGTGCAAGTCGGCTCTAATCTCCTGACGACTCCGCACCTTCCGCTAGTCGGCACCTATTCTGGTAGTCGCTCGGAGCGGACTAGCGGGACTAGGGGACTAAAGAGCGGAAGTGCCCAGCCCTCTGATATATATATTATATAATAATATATATATTATAATATATATATATATATATATATATTATATATATTATATAATATATAATATATATATATATATATATATAATATTATTATATAGTTATATAATATATATATATATATATTGCATAATAATACCTGCTACGCCACCTCTGGCATTATTTTACTTCGTATGGTAAATAAAAAAAAAGTCACCTGTTGCGAATGATTTAAATAAAATATAAAATAACGAATTATTTATAATTAAATTGTAAAAGTTTTATAATTTTGTGCTGGAGTCCATTCTTCTCGTTTTTTGACTTGCAAATAACTCATCATAAGATTGTCCAAAGACGAATTGTGGACAATATCTCTCAGTTGCAAGGGCAACGAGGACATTCAGTCTATATCTTGCCCCATTGTATTCCGAAAAACGATTTTAATTCTTTTTAATCTACAAAAGCATCTTTCAGATTCAACTGATGCCATTGGATTAGATATTAAATTTTAAGCAACTTTAATATTTCTTCAAAAATCTGATCCATTCCATTTTCCATAATGAGCTTAAAAGAATCAAGAGCTCCTTTTTCCTGGAAGTTTAAAAAATTTCTACTAGAATGTTAAATATAACTTGCAAGTTAGCAGGGTTGTGTCTCAGAATGTTGAAAGAAAAATGGATGAAACAGTTAACGGTTTTTTAAAAATCGCATCTGTGGGATAATGAAAAGTCTATAAATTATTTACAAAGTGTTCACGCCGCTCGAAAACGTGCCGAGCTGTAACTAGACGATCACTAAACGGAAAACCTCTCCTTAGCACCAAGATTTATCCTAGTGATGTCCACACTCATGCGCAACAGCTTTTCTCTAAATTCGTAGTAAATGGACGCAATATTAAACGAGATCTCTATCCGACTTCAAACGCATACAATACATACCCGATGCCCTCAATATTAACTTTCTAATGGTTAAGAGTACTGTCCATACAGTTTTTGAACACTTTCCTTAATGTACTAATTGTAAGTTCACCTTCACAGCTTGTTTATTAAGAATATATGTCTGGCATTTCTTGATTGAAATTTATTATTTAAAGAAACCAATCTCATTTTGACATTATATGGGCGAAAAAAGTGAGCCAAAATTACAAAGTAGATCAATCATAGTCTTTGCAAATCTCCTGTTTGATCTCTGTGTTCCTCGTTGTTTTGCTTTCATTTCGGGGATATTTTCAATAGCATCTCGTAAAAGAGGGCCTCTCTAATAGTTCAAAAACATGTTCGCGAGTCGTGTGAATGTTAAAATTCCAATCATAAGTTTTTAAGATGGAATTTGTTATCGCACACAATATAGTCATGATCTAATTCAGAGGAGTTGTGAAAAAAAGGTTTGAATTAAGTGATAATATTGCTAACGAAATCTCCAACTCTTCTGGAAAGTATACATATAATATATGATAGTATAAAAGAATATATCTATATATATATTTTAACGTAAAGTATATACATATATATATTAATATAAATACATATATAATATATTCTAGTAATAGAATTGAGTATATATATATTTTAATATATGTAAGTAATAAAATGATTTAGGCGATTAACTGCTAATCGATCGAGGGACTAGTAAATATTTTACATTACCTCTTTCTGTATTGCTGCCAGAAGCTGATTTTAACACCTTACTATAGGTGCAAGACTGGAGCGAAAATGATTTCACGCTCGCTCTCCCAACTTCTTTTATAAATAGAAATAAAAAAAAACTACATACAACTGATACAAGTATGTTTTATTAAATTTTTATTATTAGACTAAATCATAGTACGTTTCTCCTCCAGTTAAGCTCAAGACAATTTTTTTTTAAAAATTGTTCTTCTAAATTTATTTATCTAAATTGAGAAAACATGAGTGTAATTAATAATTGTAAATCCCCAAATTCAGAATTTTACGACTCTATACTGAAGGAGGGAAGCGGTCGCTCCATTGCTAATATCACTTTCAGGAGTCGACCACGCATGAATTAATATATATATATATTATAATATATATATATAATTATATAAATTATATACAATGGGTCAAAATATATATATATAGGTATTTATATATATATAATATATAACGAATAATAAATTATACTATATATATATATTATTATTATATTTTATATAAAGGTCAATATCTCTGCATCAATTTAAGCCTAAGTGTTTAATTTATGGGCGGTAAGGTTGGGTATTGAACTATCTGGTTTCTGCATAGAGAAATTATATTTTAGCGGATTCGACTCAGGATAGAAAAATAATAATATATACGAAAAGTGTTAAATAGCCCTGAATTTCTTATGAACTTTCCTTTTACTATAAGGAAAAATTAAAAATAATCAATTTAAAAATATTACAACAAATGATAATAAAAAATGTAACGTACTTTTATATTATTTCAAATTAAGTATTTTCCAAATTTATATATAGTGAAAAGTTTATACATAAATTGGGTTTCTGGCCAGTCGAAAGGAGTCGTTTTTTTTTTTTAAATCGACTCTCGACTTTTGGTGAAATCGCAATACCCACCTCCGACTCCTATACCACTTGAAAATCTGTTTTGACTCCCGACTCCGACTCCCATGCCTATATATATATTTATACTATAGTATATTACTATATATATATATATAATATAGTATAATATAGTATAATATATATTATATGATATATAAATTTAGTATATTATACTATATTATATATATGTATTATATATAGTATTTTTAGTATATATTATTTTTATTATATATGTTTTTACCTCTGTACATCAAACCCACCACATTCCACTAACACTCACTCAATTAGCTGTTCAAATATCCTCGTGAATATATTCGAAGTGTTTTTTTTTTCACAACTCCCCTCACATTCATTTCATCAGTTACAAAGCACCATCCCTATTTCATTATTCTTATCAGATTCCCCTTATTCTAACATTTTCATAACCTTTCGCCGCCTTCCTTCGAGAAAGAGCTTCCGATTCCCTTGTTATGTCCTTCATTCATGCCTCCTTCAAGACTGTTCACTACCTCTTGATTAATATATATCCCTAGGTTATGCACCTTTTAGTAGTTTCTTTTTTCCTCACCTTATATAATTCCTCAAAGGAGTGGCTTTCTTTTGATTCAATCATTTTGCTTTTATAACATTCAAGCGGACGCTTCTTTTTTACCTTTAATCGCGCTTTCATCACTCTTCATTCCACCATTTACGCTGTTAACATTTCTTACTTCCTACTTTAGCAATCCACATACCACGCACTTTCTTTGCACTACTAACAATTGCTCCCTAACAATTTGCCCCCAGATTTGTTAGTATCAACTTGTTCACCATTTCAAAATCCGATTTTACTAGCGAGTGCTCTATACTTTATGACTTAGTCTTTGTTTGTTTTTTTTTTCCACTTAACTTCTCACTCTTAGTTTTACCTACTTCCTTTCCGTATCACTTCCTCTCCATCCAAGCCCCACCTAACTTAATTTTACATAGCAACATAATGATCCGATAATTCCCATTCCTAAACCCCTCACTGATTTAACAGTCAACACATACCTTTAACATCTTCCTCACCAACACAAAATCAATCATACTTTTTCACTTCGATACCATCTCTACCTACAACAACTCTAGTATACTTAATTGGAGTATCTGCTTGTGTTTTAAAGAAAGTATTACCTACACACATACTTCTCTCCTCAACAGAAATCAATCACCTTTCTACCATTACTCATTTTCTCGCCGCCCATAATCCCCAATAACCACCTGGTTAATATTGCCATCCCTTTTTTTGAATCACCGTATTCCAACCATTCAGGTCCCTCAACACTAATCAATCTGAAGCTCCTACTCACATCCCATCCAGAGCTCATTCAGATTATTCACCAAAAAATCCGTACTCTCTTCAACGTTTCCCTCAGATGGACCATACGTCACAACCAACATACTCTTTTTTCTCAAAACTAAATTTAACCATTAGAAGTTTTCTAGGACTCAGCACAGCGCGCGCACAAAGTTTAACAGACTTTGTTCACAGGTCACTTTCATCGCAAAATTGCAACTCCTGTCTCTCCTCTCTCATCTCAATTTCCCACAGCCAGCACACACACATTTCACACCAGCACCACTTATTTTCAACCCGTTTTCTTCATCGTTTGTGTGGTGAGGAGGTAGCTAAGATAAATTGCCCTTCCCTTCTAAATACATCCATCACCTCTCTCCTCTTCTCCACTTCACATTTATTCCTCTGACTTCCATGAACCATGATCGATTCATACAATTTTCGCCGAAAATATTAGAAGGCCGTTTTACGGCGATCACGCCATCCTCCGAGGCGTCAATCAAGCATCCCTAAGCCCAGAGATAGGTGGTTAGTGGGCAGCCAACCAACTACCGAGCCCCTTAGTCGACTTCTACGAACACGCAGGACATACGATGTGGGCAATTCTTTCTCCCCACAAACAGGGATATGAGTAGTAGGGATGTCTGTAAGGCTGTTATCCTAGAGAGGGGTGTGTAACTTATCATGTGTATATGGTATTTGGTTGGATGAGGTTTTAGTAAGGAGGAGGTAAATGGGTGAGTGAGAAAGTTGAAGAATGGTAAATCTGCGGTATAGATGAAAATTACTGGTGAAAATGATCCAGAGAGGCCAGATGGTGATCGATTGGATTTGGAAGTTGTGTAAATAAAGCGTTTATGGGGGGTATTGTTCCGAGGGATTGTGGAAGGAGAGCCGGTAATAGTACCTTATATAGGGTAAGGGAGAAAAGGGGAACTGTAGAAATTATTAGGGGAATAAGTTTATTGAGTGTTTGTAGGGAAGGTATATGCTGGCATTTTGGTTGGAAAGAGTGCGTCGAGTGCTGAAGACTGATTGGTGAAGACAAGGTGCAATTTAGGATTGGTAGAGGATTGTGTGATCAATCTTTACATTGAACAAATGATTTGAGAAAATGAGGGAAGAAAATAAATTATATTGTAGGTTTTATGGATTGCAAACAGGCGTATGATAGAGCTTAATAGGGAAGCTTATGGCAGGTATTAGTGATCTATGGTGTTGGTGGTACGCTTCTGATGGAATCAAAAAGTATGTATGAGGGGGCGGGGGGCGATAGTGAACGGTGTGTAAGAATAAATGGTTCAATGGTGATTGTTTAGGATAATAGCGGAGTGAGACAGGGTTGTGTTATGTCTCCTTGGTTTACTTCAAATTTGTATATGGATGGGGTTATGAAAAATTCGAGGGTGGGGATGGCAGAAATGGTGTTAGAATGAATGGAGAATGGAGATGAGTGGAGGGTGCCACTACTATTATATGCGGAATGAATTTGGTTCGTGTGGGCGAACTGAAAGAAGAGTTTGAGGAGGATTGGTAGAGAGATTTGGCAGGGTAATTAAAAAGGAGGCGGTTTGAAAGTAAACGTAGATGAAGAGTAAGGTTATGGCGTTGTGAGTGAGGACAGTCTCAGTGTGTAGTTATGTTAGATGGTGGCAGCTGGAACGTGCCTGATTTTAAATATTTAGGGTATGTGTTTGGATGAGAAGGGAACGGATGATGGCAGAGTGTAGTAGGATAGTTTGTGAATGGCAGGAAGGTTGGCTGTAGCAATTAAATCGTTAGTGGATGTAAATGGGATAAGTTCTTGAGTGCGCTAGGGTTTTTAGCATGAGGGTATGTTGTTTACCTGTGTTACAACCCTAAGTGAGACTATGGTCTGGAATAAGAAGTAATAGATCTAAAGTTCAATTGTGTTTCAGATGGACAATCTTTGTAGCATGCTAGGGCGTGTAAGAATTAATGTAAAATGAAGAGAAATGAATTCATTAGAGAGTTGTGTGGTGTGAAGAAAAGGGGTTAATGAGAGAATCAAATGAGAGTATGTTGAGAGATTGTTTGGTCATGGTGGAAAGGATGAATCGATAGTCGGTTGGTTAGCGGATGTATAGTGGTGTGTGTGTTGCGAACCGACCGGCCTGGGAGACCCGGAAGAGAAAGTGTATTGAGTCGGTGAACGAAAATGGTTTGAGAGAGAGAAAGATGTGAGTTTGCAGAGGCGAGAATAAAGGTGGCATGGATTGAGGAGAGAGAATGGCGGGGGTTTGTATGGGGCATGGTTTGTGGCCCACTGGGCCAAGGGATGAACCCTTACATTGGCGATTTACCATAGTTAGGGCCCGTCGCGGTCCCATTAAAAGCCTCTAGGGTGGATT
>JABUQX010021859.1:97500-102500 GCA_015478945.1 Trachelipus rathkii
ATGACTTTCTAAGGAGATGGGGTGTACAGAAATCCTCATAAATTTAATTTGCCAATAATAATTTTAAATATTTCCATATCATATATATGATATCCAAGCTTTATCTACCATACAATGCATCGATTTAAAGCGTTTTTCTTTTTATCTGCATTGCACTTCCAATCAAAAAATAACCTCTGGTCTTTCTGAATAGTGAGCTCATAACCTTCGTGAAATGAATTCAAAATTGAGCTCTATGATGATAGTTTTATTATCAAAAGTCCCTTACTTTAAATTTATTCTGCTTAACTAAAAAAGTTCATACCCGAATCTTAGATATTTCGAATAGATAGTGTATAGATTTTTTTTTCTGTTCATAATGTCTGAGACGTATGATCCCGATTCAAGTATGAAGATTTTCAGGAGATCTAGTATATAATTTGGGCGAGTTACACCTTTTTAATATTTTTTCTGTACCCAACCACTTTTCTACCGTATCCTGGGGTAAAACGGTTGGGTATTCACCAAATAATCGTATTGATGCAAAATGATTATGACGAACATTTTCGCCCCTTTAAAGGGGGGGCTGGCCTTTGAGTACTCGGCAATTATAGGAGGAGAAGACCGGGAACTTTATAAGCTAGACTTGAAACGTTCTTTTTTGGGAACGTGGATTGCCTAAGTGGATAGAGCTCCGGTTATTACTGTGTAACTATACAACGGAGTCCAGCTGTTCAATATCCCGACTGATGGAGAGTAAAATGTCCTTGTTGACTCATTCATTTCAGCTATGTTTGCGTTTTTTTTTAAACGATAAAATAAAAATTCGTCACAAGGGATTTTAGCTAAAGAACTGTCGTATAGTTCAACATGCTGGTAATTTTTTTTTAAAGACATTTTTGATACAATTTCGATCATTTTGGATCTGTGATTTCGAATTCGACCATTTTGGTTTACGATTTCGATAAATATGTATTTTCTGTTCTAAATTCGACTGTTTTGGATTTATTATAATTATTTAGTAATTTAAAGATTTGTTTGGGAATCTTAAGATACGAATTTGTGTTCTTCCTCAGACTGTAAACATTGAAAATTAGTTATATTGAAACAAACTCTTGCATATTATTTTTCTTCTTTTAAATTGCTTTTGAATTTTCCTTTCATTATTTATTAACTAATATAAAATTCCTTTAAAAGGGGTTTTAAGTATTTTTCGGAACAATCGAAGTAAAGGATTCAAATCCTATATCAGGTTTGGTTGTTAAAAGTTCGAACTCTTATTGGTGAATGGGAGAGTTTTTAGAAACCTACTATGCTAATTTAATGTGTATATAAATTTTTTACTTTCTCTTGCTTGCCGATTTTATAAACTATTAAATTCATTCTTCACAGACGTCCTTACATCGCCTTACATTAAACTGTAAACTTGCTAGAAGTTGTTCACCTGATCTGTTTGCAACCTTCGAACATGCGGGAAGAATTGCATGAAGCTCTTATTATAGATTTCCCTCGTGGGAAATTAAAGATGGGACAATGAGATGTCTAAACTTTCCAACCGAATATAAATTTTGTATCAATCTTTCATTCGCTTCTCTGGATTTTAGAATTTATAACTTATGTTTTTAATAACGTAATGTGCTTCATATATGCAATTTTGTTGATATTAAATAATATACTCAGGCAAACGAATAACCTGCATAACTATTGGCAATCGGTTAATGATGATATGATGATAGTGAAATGTATGGACTGGGTACTTTGATGGTGCAAGTAGCAATAATTTTATTTGGGGATGGGGCTTAGATTGAGATAGGTTGAAGAATGGTTTAGATACTGCAGGCATAGATGAATATTGTTGGGGAAAGTAGAATCAGAGACTGGAAATATAGAAGTATGGATCTGGATCGTTGTAATAATTCCTGGAGAAGAAAGTTGTATACATAGAAGCGTTTTATGGAGGGTATCGTATCCAAGGGATGTGAAGAATGCAGTAAATAGCACCTTTGATTTAAGGAATAAAGAGGATACTATAGGAGGAATTAGTTTATCGAGTGGTTGTAGGGAGACATATGCTGGTATTTGGCCTGAGAAGAGTACGTCAGAGTGGCACTGAAGGACAATCCTGAATAAAGAATACGGGATTGAAGAAAAAGGCGGTTAAATTTTTTTTTTTTTACATTTGAAGCAAATGAGAGAGAAGAAGAATAAATTGTATTTAGGTTTTATGGATTTGCAACAGGCGTATGATGGAATTAATAGGGAAGCTCTGTGATTTATGGTTTTAGTAGTAGGTTTCTGAATGGATCAAAACATATGTAAGACGATAGTGAAGCATATGTAAGAATAAGTGGGTGCTTTGAAAAGTGACGTTTAATAATTAATTATCTGAGTGAGGCAAGGATCGTGTTATGTTACTCTCTTAATTATTCAATTTTGGTATATGGATGGGGTTATATGAAAGAATTGGAGGTAGGGGGAAGGTGTTAGAATGATGGAGGGTGCCCTACTTACTATGTGCGAATGCTTTGGTTTTGTGTGGCGAATATGAAGAGTGTTTGAGAGGATTGGTAGAGTTATTTACTAAAAAATAAATATTAGATAAGAGTATAGTGGCTTCTAGTGGTATATAAGATGAGGAGGGAGTCAGCGTGGTGTGAAAGTTATGAATAGATAAGTAGAAGCAAACTGGTGAGCATAGTGTCCAGAGTTTAAATATTTAGGATATATGTTGGATTGAAAAGAGAACGGATGCCAAATGCAGAAGTGTAAGCTCACAGGAAAATAATGTAGAAATGATAAAGAAAAAGAGAGTAGGCATGATACAAATTAAAAATCCTTTAAGTGGATTATAAGGGAGCTAAGTCTTGAGTGCACTAAGGGTTTTTGCATGAGAGTATGTAGTTTGTCTATAATAAATGTATTAGTAGTGAAACTCTATGGTCCTGGGATAAGTAAGGTATAGATCTATAGGTACAATGTGTTCAGATGGTCATTCTTAGGGGCTGTATTAGATATGAGAAGAATTGATGAGAATAAGAATGAACGTCAGGAGGGAATTGTGGTTGTGTGTGTGAGAAAAAAGATAAAAATGAGAAAAAACGAGAGTATAATACATAGCATGGGATATGTGGCATAATAGGAAGGGATGGAAAATGAATAAGAGTCGGGATTGGTTTAAACGAAATGTATAGATGGTGAGATGTAAAAGCTGAAAATGGATAATATAAAAATCACGACCTGCAAAGACCAAACAGAAAAAGTGGATCAGAGTCGGTTAAAGTAATATATAGCTATCCTGGAGGTAGAAGAAATGTAAGTTTTCTCAGAGGCGAGAAAGTAACAAGATGCATAATAGGAGTGAATTACTGGGTTTAGTTGTGGGCCTGGCCCAGGGGATTAACCTAACATTGATGTGATACCACAGTGAGGGTTCGTCGCAGTCTCGTGAAACCCTTGTGGTTTGATTTTTCTGACTGCGTAGTTTGCTCTCACTTAAGGGTATAAAGGGGACCGTCAGGGAAGGGGGGCTTTCTTTTCGACTTGCGTCATGATTCCTTCTTTTACTTTTCTGCTCTCGCAGTGGCATGTGACGTACCTCACCCCCAATCTGGGGAAAGGAGATGGATGGTGATTAAAAACATCCATGAATATAATTGCACCCAACTTACCAACGCTGTAACGAGGGTGGTTTAAAATTATAGCATGATAATTCACTTGGTTAACATAAAATATCTTTTGCGCATTATACAATTTCATTTGATTATTTTACATATAGTTACATTGTACACACACAGGGGTTGAATGTTTTGCCTTAACTTTGCAGTCTTGCATCTAAATATATAAAAATATTTCAACAATAACAAGAAGGAAGATACAAGAAAAAAATGAAAGTTTAAAAATGCTTTAATCGCGTAGAAGGATGTATTAAAAAAAATAAATTTTGTTTATAATGTTATTACAGTAAAAAAAATGTATAAAATTTTCAACAAACGTTTGTGGAGGAAGTTTGACAGAAGGATGTGATAGGAGATTGTGAAGTATTGGTATTATGTGGATGTGTTTCCAGAAATGTGGTAGGGTGTTGTTTTGTCAAGCTATAATAAATCTTTGTTAAAACTTCAATTTCGTTTGGTTCCATGGGCGTAGGCAAGGGGGGGCACTTGCCCCCCCCCTAAATCTTGGCGAAATAAAAAACTGAACCTTAGATGTTTGCCAGACGACGTTTTTAAGGGTTTGTTAGTAGAAAAAACTGAAAGTTAAAAGATACATCAATATAGAATATATTATATATATAATAGATATAGGAATATTATTATATATATATATATATAATATATATAGTATATATATATAATATATATTAATATAATATATATATATAATATATATATAATATATTATATATAAAATATAATATATATTATATATCTATATATATAATTATTAATGTAATATATATTATATATAATATTTAATAATATATATATAATATAATATATCTATAATTATTATATTATTATATATATATATATATATATATATATATATATATATATATATATATGTAATATAATTTAGTATATATATATATATATATATCGATCAACTTTGCCCACCACCCCCGCCCGCAAAATGAAATATTGCTACACAATTTCGTTGGTTCCACTGGTATTTGAGGTGGATATTAGATATGTAGTGTGGTCCTCCAGCTTGTAAGTTTTTTGAGGTTTTAACAATATTTTATACTTTTTAGGAGTGGAGAATTGGGGTTTGTTCACGGTTTACTATTAATTTTTTAGTCGTAATTTGATTATTTTTTTTTTTTTAATATTTATAGGTATTATTTTAAATAAAATAGGCGGTTGGTGGCAACTTCAGTGTCAAAATATATGAAGTGGAACTGCAGTAATCGGTGTCTAATAATAATATGATAATATATTGTATTATAAATAATAAAAATTAAATGTTTTATGAAAAATTAATGGGTGCTAGTGAGGTAGGCCATGCGTGTTGCAGTTATT
>JABUQX010021859.1:107500-122500 GCA_015478945.1 Trachelipus rathkii
TTAAACATTATCGCACCTATTCCAGACAATTGAATAGGCATATTATGGTTAATTTCTTATTAATGGTTCCCCCGAAATAGATATGCGACGCAATTATAATTTACTTCCTTCTTTTTCTACATTCAATTTGTATTATGGTAACATCCTTTCATAACATGCCTCACCAATTAGTCACTCATTGACTTGGACTTATGGTACCATAAGCAAACCTACGAGACTTCCTTTTAAATGAGTGTCTGAATCGTCAAAAAATATAATAATAATTTTTATTGTTTTTGTTTTCGACAAAAGCGTGTGCTTATTTCTGGATGTAGTAATTCTAGGCCACATGGGTCGGGCACATCACCATCAGGAAAATGAAAATGCCCGACAAGTTCATGCATATTGCACACAATAGTATACAATCTTTGAAACCCCTTTAAACTTGCCAAACTACAAATAACAAGACACGAAATATATTGATGGCCCTCACCTCTAAACCTAAAGAGAACCCTACTCGTACCAGTGATCTATCTTATCTCTCCGGTGAGCAAACAAAACTAATATAAAAGGGGTATTCCGGGAGCATATAATACCAAAAAGAAGTTATTGTGTAGCATTCTTTCTAAATTTTGTAATTATTTTCAGAAGTAACGGTCTTCTAATAATTTTGCAAATGTTTTGTAATAGCAGTTATTTAAATATGTATCTTAACATATCTGATAATTAATAGCCCTATCTTGTAAATTCAGATTCTGAACCTAGAATAAAAATACCTAAAATGTTGCAGAGTAAAATGGTGTCTAGACCAATATATTTTATTTTCCATTAAATTAAATGAATATAGACAAAACCACTATAGCTACAGACATTATTATTATTATTATTATTATTATTATTATTATTATTATTATTATTATTATTATTATTATTATTATTATTATTATTATTATTATTATTATTATTATTATTATTATTATTATTATTATTATTATTATTATTATTATTATTATTATTATTTAAGCTCCTGAGGATTTTCAGTTTTACTTCCATGCAACCTTGCGTACAACAGCTTAAATGCATACCTGTGCTGTTCCAAACTGAGTGTAAAACATTGTTGTGTCGATTCCTTCATCTTTAAGTATGTCATTTGAAGATGCATCTTCACACCTTATAATATATATAATATATATATATATGTATATATATATATATATATATATATATATATATATATATATATATATATATATATATATATATATATATATATATATATATATATATATATATATATATATATATTTCTTTCTTTCTTTCTTCACCTTCCTCTTTGCCCCAAGATTGGGGGTAAGGTGCTGTACAAGCATCGGAAAAGAAAAGCAGTAGGAGAACATGACAAACGTCGAAAAGAAAGCCCAGCCTTACCGCCCCCTCTGTACCATTAATTAGTGAGAGCTCGTCACAGACAGAAAATCCACCCTAGAGCATCATGGGACCGCGACGGACCCTCATGGGCAACAACCATGCCCACGTTCATCCCCTGGCCCAGGTGGGCCACAACTACCCCCATACAAAACCCCGCCATTCTCTCCTATCATGCACCTTTATTCTCGCCTGCCAAATATTTCTCTTCAGACATTCGTTTACTGACTCAATCCACTTTTTCTTCGGTCTCCCAGCAGGTCGGTTCCCAACACACTCACCACTATACATCCGCTTAACCAACCGACTATCATTCATCCTTTCCACATGACCAAACCATCTCAACATACTTTCATTTATTCTCTCATTTACCCCTTTCTTCACACCACACAACTCTCTAATACGTTCATTCCTCCCTTTTATCAATTCTTCTCACACCTAGCACACCCAGATTGTCCATCTGAACACACACACATATATATATATATATATATATATATATATATATATATATATATATATATATATATATATATATATATATATATATATATATATATATATATATATATATATATATATATATATATATATATATATATATATATATATATATATATATATATATATATATATCTTCTTTCTTTCTTCACCTTCCTCTTTGCCCCAAGATTGGGGGTAAGGTGCTGTACAAGCATCGGAAAAGAAAAGCAGTAGGAGAACATGACAAACGTCGAAAAGAAAGCCCAGCCTTACCGCCCCCTCTATATATATATATATATATATATATATATATATATATATATATATATATATATATATATATATATATATATATATATATATATATATATATATATAAATATATATATATATATATATATATATATATATATATATATATATGTATATATATACAATCTTTAGGGGTGTGCTAGGTGTGAGAAAATTACGATAAAAGAAGAGAATGACGTGTGGTGTGTGAAAGGATTAAATGAGAGAATAAATAGCATTTTGAGTTTATTTGCGGTGTGAGTAATGACGCCTGAAGTTTGGCGCACGGTATTAACGGTTCATCTGTGTGACGGCTATTAATATTGGGCTGCAATGTTCTCCTACCTTTCCGATGCTCTTATGCTGCCTAATCTTGAGAGCAAGTGAAAATGAATTATATATGTATCTATAACCAATATCTTAGCTATTTATATATAAATATACTGCTATATATATAACTATATATATATATATATATATATATATATATATATATATATATATATATATATATATATATATATATATATATATATATATATATATATATATATATATATCATCACCCACCTTCTTTCCCCAAGACTGGGGGTAAGGTGCGTCACATGCACTGACAACAGAAAAGTAGTAGAAGAATATGAAGCAAGTCGAAAAGAAAACACAGTCTTACCGCCCCTTTATACCCTTACGTGAGAACTCGTCGAAGTCACAAAAATCCACCCTAGGGATTCACGGGACCACGACGAACCCTCATTATGGCATCTCGTCAATGTAGGGTTCACCCCTTTGCACAGGTGGCCTACAACCATACCCTCTCACAAAACCCCGCCATTCACTCCTTTTATGCATCCTTTTTCTTCGGTCTCCCAGCAGGTTGATTTCCAGCACACACATCACTATATATCCGCTTAGCCAATCGACTATCATCCATCCTTTCCACATGAAAAAACCATCTCAATGTACTTTCATTTGTTCTCTCATTTACTAATTTCTTTACACCACACAACTCCCTAATGCAATCATTCCTCATTTTATCAATTCTTCTCATACCTAAGACACCCCTAAGATTGTCCATCTGAACACATCGTACTTTATACCTCTTATTCCAGACCATAGTTTCACAACAATACATTAACACAGGTAACAACATACCCTCATGTAAGACCCAAGCGCACTCAAGACAGTCCCTTTACATACACCAACGATTTAATTGCACCAGCCACCTTCCTGTCATTCACAACTTTCATACTACACTCTGCTCATCCGTTCCCTTTTCATCCAACATGTATCCTAAATATTTAAACTCAGACACTTGTTCCAGTTGCTCACCATCTAACAGCAATAACTTCACACACTGTCGCACAGCATAACCTTACGTTTACTTACAAACCCTTCCTTTTACACACACTGCCAAATCTCTCTACCAATCCTCTCAAACTCTCTTCAGATTCACCGCACAAAGAATTAAAACTCTACTGCGAACACGTTGGTGGCGCTGTTTGGGATAGCAGGCCTTAAAGTTCGATTTCGTGTGGTCCCCCCGTGTTACCCCTTGCATAGGGGATAAAGCACGTTAAAAGGTAGTTGTTTTATATATATATATATATATATATATATATATATATATATATATATATATATATATATATATATATATATATATATATATATATATATATATATATATATATATATATATATATATATATTTATATATATATATATATATATATATATATATATATATATATATATATATATTCTATCTATATATATATATATATATATATATATATATATATATATACTATATATATATATATATATATATATATATATATATATATATATATATATATATAATATATATATATATATATATATATATATATATATATATATATATATATATATATATATATATATATATATATATTTGCGGGAATTTTTTTCTTCTGCACAGCTACTCCAGTTATATAAGGGCCTTATTCGCCCTTGCTTGGAGTACTGTTCTCACATCTGGGGGGCTCCGGCTCCACCCTTCTATTGGATAGAGTTGAGTCTAAAGCTAAGAGACTATAAACTGTCCCCTACTTTCAAACTCTCTTGACCCTCTATCTCTGCGACGTGACGTTGGCGCACTATCTCTTTTCTATAGGTACTACAACGGTAGATGCTCAGGGGAGTTGGCCGCTCGCATTCCACCTCCATTGCGTCGCCCTCGCAATACAAGGGGTGCCATGCTCTCGCATGAATTTTGCGTGAGCATTGAAAATCCCAGACTCGTTCGTTGTGGTGCCTCCTTCTTTCCAGCCACTTCTGTTCTGTGGAACTCCTTGCCATCTTCTGTTTTTCCAACTGTATTTAATCTTCCTCTCTTTAAAGCCCACGTCTGCGCTCACCTGAGAGATTTGCGTTAGGCTTGGGTGGGTTTTCATGTATTTTATTTCCTGCCCCCTCCTTGAAAAGGGCCCAGCCCGTGAGTGGTGGTAATCTGTAAAAAAAAAAAAATATATATATATATATATATATATATATATATATATATATATATATATATATATATATATATATATATATATATATATATATATATATATATATATATATATATATATATATATATATATATATATATATATATATATATATATCAAACGATTCTAAAGCTCTGGACCACAAATGTAAACTTGAATACTTAACCATTCATTTCAAAATGTAGAATAAAAACTGCAGAAGTTAAAATGTTTTACTTACTGCTCAAACCTCTGCATAATAGCATCACACCATTCTTGGTAGCCCATTGTCATCATGACAGCAATACAGAGACTGCACACAAACATAAATCCACTGATGAGACAGTCCAAGAAAGCACCGAGGAAAGAACTGAAATGAGGATTAAAAATAATATCTATTAAATATACTATAAAATAATTATTAAATTATTCTATTGAGAAGGTGCATAGTAATTTCTCTTGCCATTTTTTTTTTGTTCTAGATATCATATAGATATCAAAGTTTAGAATTACGATTCTCTTTCTGAAGAAATTTTATTTTGACATTTTGACAAATATTCTTAAATTTTGACAACTATTCTTAAATTTGACCTCAAAGGGTAGTGAGCTTTGTGCCTTCTAAGCAACAAATCCGAGGCAAATTTAACAAAGATTTAGAATAGTATTTAAGAAACTCACATAATAACATTAAAGTTGTAATAAAATGTTCCTTTTTTACTGAAGATATTTTTTTAGTGTTATAAGCATCACAAATAATTAAAACAACCTGAATATTAGGTCAATTTAAAGGCTTTTTAAAGGGGGCAAGAATTAAAACTAGACTGCGAACATGTTGGTGGCGGTGGTTTGGGATAGCCGGCCTTAAAGTTCGATTTCCTGTGGTCCCCAGTGTTACCCTCTTAATAGGGGATAAAGCACGTTAAAAGGTAGTTTTTTTTTTTTAAAGGCTTTTTCTTTAAGGCAAAATGGAAGGAATTAAAGTCTATCATGCAAGTATAATAATAATAATAATAATAATAATAATAATAATAATAATAATAATAATAATAATAATAATAATAATAATAATAATAAAAATAATAATAATAATAATAATAATAATAATAATAATAATAATAATAATAATAATAATAATATTTTTTTTTTGAGTGAATGTACAGGAGTTGGAACTGTACACACACAAGATTCTCTACTGGATCTGGAAGACACCAGATAATAATAATAATAATAATAATAATAATAATAATAATAATAATAATAATAATAATAATAATAATAACAAACACCACAAATGAGGGCCAAAAATAGGAGGGAAAGGAAAGGGCATTTACCCCCTTAACATATCAGTTTGCCAAACCTTTTGGGAAAAAGAAAATACGTGTTTGGGGCTTTGCCGACTTGATAGAAGATGCTCACAGAATTTAGGATTGATAGGAAAAGTCTCGCATCGGAACTCAACCCAATGGGTTTCTGAAATCACCAGTGACAATGCTTTAAATCCCATAATGGCCTCTTTCTGTGAGCAGAAGCATTTTGAGGGGGATATGGTTTTATATTTGTGTGTAAGAATATTCTGTTCTGTGTTCTGGCTAGCTGTTTTAGTAGAGTGAATATATATATATATATATATATATATATATATATATTATATAATAATATTAATACTAGTATATATATATATATATATATAGATAATATATATATAATATACTTATATATATATATAATATATATGTATATACGATAATATATATATAATATATATAATATATATATATATATCAGTTGAGAACGGCCTCGCTTGGCGCAGGAGGCTTGAGTCACCGGCCTCATCATATCGAGAGGACGCTGGTTCAAGATCCTCCGCGTAGCAGGTTGAGAGTTTTATTTACCTGGGGCAATGAAGAAAACTGGAGAACTGGCGAACACGTTGGTGCGACTGGTTGGGATAGCCGGCGACTTAAAGTTCGATTACCTGTGGTCCGCCCCGTGGTACCCCTGCATAGGGATAAAGCACGTTAAAAGGTTATTTTTATATAATATATAATATATTAATATATTATATATTATATTATATATTATATATATATATATATATATATATATATATCCATATATATAATATATATATATAATATATATAATATAGAATAATATTATATATATATATATATACCATCACCCACCTTCTCTCCCCCAAGACAGGGGGTAAGGTGTGATACATGAACTACAGAAAATACATGAAAACAGAAAAGTAGAAGAATATGACGCAAATCGAAAAGAAAGCCCAGCATTACCGCCCCCTTTATACCTTTTAGTGAGAACTCAGGCAGTCAGAAAATCCACCCTAGAGCTTCACAGAACCACGACGGACCCTCACTATGGTATATGGTCAATGTAGGGTTCATTCCTTAGCCCAGGTGGGCCACAACCATACCCCCACACAAAACCCTGCCATTCATTCCTATTATGCATCTTTCTTCTCGGCTCTACCAAACTCACAATCCTCTTTTTCAGGCATTCCTTTATACTGTATATTATTTGCAATATTTGCAAAATATTTGCAACAAACAATAAATTACAGAAATTCACATAGAAGTGACAATTTTAGTGTCATTCCAAGAAACCAATTCACGAGTTGTTCCCTTCTAATTTGAATAATTCCAGTGTATAATCATAGTTGAAGGATGCAGACCCGATACCCAAGTGTACAAGAACCACACTTAAGACCACTAAGTTACAAAGGCTAAACTTAATGTAAATGTAACAATGTAAATACAATTTAATGTAACTTAATGTAAATGTAACAATGTAAATACAATTTAATGTAACTTAATTGCAATGTACAATGTAAAAAGCTATGTTAATATAAATGTATAATTATCAATATTACAAAATTACCTCATAATCCATGTAATCAGAGAGAGACTAATTTCAATTAAATACATTAGCTTTTGTAAAAGGTATTAGCATTTCTATTGAAACAACTGTGTAAGCAAAAAGATTGAAAAATATTTAATTATAAATGCTGTAATTATTTGTTAATGAGAATTATTATATAACCTGCAAAATTCAAAATATTTACTAAGAAAAGAAAAATTTACTACTCACGTATCCGTTGCAGAGCATAGGTAATTTATAAATCTATGCATCTGAATTAAGGAAACTGCAATGGCAATAAGTCCCCAGGCTATGCCAATGTCACAGTAGGCCTGAGAACTCCAATCAGCTATAAACTGCCCATCAGTTCCACGCCATGTTCCATTTGTAAAGAGTAAGCAACGTCCTCTGTTGAAAAAAATAATTTAACAATATATACTATATGGATGGAGTCAAGTATCTATCAGAATTTTTTATGGCATCAGTAATCATTATCAGTCATAAGAATTGGTAATAGTAAAAATGGCTGATGCCAAACCGATAAAGATACCAAAGTCTCATTTGCAAATAATTGAAAACATTCTAAGCGGAAAGACTTGTGCTCAATGACTACCATAATGTTTACACTACTAAATTTGTTAAATAAAGTACTGGTATTATAAATAAGATGCCTTTAAAACTATTTTAATCTACTTTAAATATTCACAAAGTAAAAAACTGAGATCTTGCTTAGCATAAATTTTTATTACTTGTGCCCTGTTAATTTTATGACAGGCTTGTAGAGTTTGATCTTTTTGTAGAAAGCTAATCACACAGCTCTCCTTGGAAAGGTAGAGTCTACGTAGTTTCACCTTATTAACATTCCTGCTCTCACAAACTCTGTCCAGACTCATTCTGCCAGTAGAATTGTTGCATCACTTTTTAAACTATCACTACTACAATGGATATTGCTTTTCTGAACTATCCTGTTGCATACAGTACCTCCTCCATTGAGAAGGGCTCATGTGACACACCTTTCTATACAATCTCATCCATTCTCTGTACCCTATGACTCTCAAACCTTAGACGTTAACACTGTGTATTGGGACATATCAATCTTTATTTTGACCCTGGTTTAGGAATGTTTACAACTCTAATGAAATTTGGTAATATATATACCGGTATATATATATAATATATATATATATATATATATATATACGGTATATATATATATATATAAATAAATAGTTAAATAAGGTATATATAATAATATATATATACTATATTATAATATATATATATATAATATTAATATATATAATATAATATAGGATACTGTATATATATATATATATATATAATATAATATATATATATATATATATTATTATATAGTATATATATTTATATATGAATATATATATATATATAATATATATATATAATATATAGAGTATATATATATATATATTATATATATATATATATATCGCTATATATATAATCATAATATATATATATATGATATATATTATATTATATATTATATATATATATATAATACTAAATATATATAATAGATAATATATATATAGTTATATATATATACTATATATAAATTATATATATATACATATTATATACTCACATATATATATATATAATTAGGGGATGCACCGGAATTCATCCGGCTCCGGCCTTCCGCTTGGCCGGAGTTCCGGCCTTTTTAAAGATCTCGGCTCCGGCTGGAGACCACTAGTCTCCGGCTTTCTCCGGCCGGAGACCTATAATTTATTAAAAGAATTTGAAAATAAAAATAGTTATAATTCATTGAAAGTTATAATGAGACATTTTAATGAAAGAAGGTTAATATTTAGAAGAAACTGATTTATTACAAAAAGTGTAAAAAAATATTTATTTTAATATTTTTTTGTTGTAGTGAAAATATTAGTCAAACTAATAACTAATATTAAACATATAATAAATATATAATTAATAAATGAATAAGGTCTTATATGACACCAAATTTACTTAAATTGAAACTTAATACTGTTTGATAAAACAACTTAAAGGGCGTTTGTATATCCAAATATGACTACAAAAATCTAAAAACACACTTATTGATAAACATAGCTTTAAAAATGCAATAAGGAAATAGGGTAAAAATGAAAATTGGGGAAAAAGAACTTTAAACTACATGCCATATCTGACCAAAAGTAAAAATATATGATATCTATCCTTAATCATTTAAATTATTAAAGAGCTTTAAAGTTTTAAAAATTTAAACATTTAAAATATTTTTTCAAATTTTTAGATTCTTACTGATGAATCTGTATGGAGGGGAACTGAAAGTCATTTTGCATCATGTATTTTTCACAGAATCTTAAACTATAATGTATAATTTCTTTAGCTTTATAAAAAGTTTTACTTCTTCTGTAGAGCATGAAACTTTATTTATTCTGATCATATAATATCAACGGAGATGCTCAATTTGTAATTGTATGGATTATAGCAACTGTTGCAAGTAACATTACAAGTTTTCTTCTTTTTAAATGGTACCAAACGTTCAGTAACAGAATTTAAAAGTTTATCTTTCATAGTTTTTACACCGCTATCCTTCCAAGTTTTTGCCAAATATTTTTGCAATGCATTAATCTGACAGGTATTACAAAATAAATCTACTCATCAATCACTACGCATCTTAATAAGTTAATTCTTCAAAGGTATGTAGCAATCTAATTATATCGTCCATTAGCGTTTACCAGTGATTTGCATGAGAAGAAAATCTAGATTGTATTTTTGAATTTTGAAGAATATAATAGTAATATGCAACATTTTTGCTCTATGATCCTTCAGCTATAATATGATGGAATTGCCATCTTGTTTCCACAATCTGAATAAGCTTATGGTAGTTGACCAAATTTTTAGATTTTGAATATTCAGTTAACTTAGTTGTAGCAATTGGTAATCTACTTAAAATGACCTACAATTTCCTACATAAAGTAATTAAATCTTTAATTGATTTTTTGAGAAAATATAACATCATGTATTACTTAGCTGTAAGGAATGATTAAAACATGTCTCATTTATAACACCTGTCCCTCTCATACCTTTTGTAATGTTTGGTGTGTATTACTTACATTAGTTACATTGAATATTTTCAATTTTTTGAAATCCCAGCTCTTAAGTATTCCTCACTTTTTAGACCACTATTATCTGACTGAAATGAGAAAACAATTAAAACACTAATTGTAATGTTCATCACTCTTCCATTCGAATAATCTTTATCAATCCCAATGGCTCCCTGACATACTATATAAAGCTTTCATTGTTATATGAAGCCAAACTCCAAAATATAGTTGAATTTTAATGATATTGCCTTGATATTTCTATGCAGCTGAAACTTGTTATTTTATAATATGACCACTGTTATTATTGTTGGGATAATCTCTTCTGGAAAGTACCTCCTTGATGCGAATTATTATTGTGACATACGTGTTTATTATATCTCTTTAAAATCCAATTGTACTTCTACAAAAGAAAGGCAGATGTCCCACAGCCATATCATTTCCCAACTTTGAAATGAATTTTTTTTGCTTGCTATCATTAATGAATCCCAAATCTTTTTTCGCAGTTATTTTAAACGGTGGCTAAGAAGTAAATCTTTAATTACTAGAAGGTAAAGTGATGATATGGAATGACAGGTCATCATCTGCTGTGGTTCTTGTATATCATGTTTTCTTTATTCGGCACACTATTCCTCTTGAAGATTAATCTTTCTTTAAACTTCAAATAGATGTGAGTTTTAATGTTTCATTTCAAGATAAGATCCCAGTAAAGGCTGTGCTAAAATTTCTATGAACCTTTTCTTTGGGTTTCCTCTTGATAGTAATGTATTCCCAGTAACGCACAAGTAGTACACGCATCTCATAGTTATCGCTTACTTTAATCTTAACGTAATCCTGAATGGAAATTACATACACACTCCTCTAATTATTTTTAGATTAAAATCTGCTAAAAAATAAAAATATTATATATATATAATATATATATATATAATATACTATATAATATATATATATATATATATAATATATATATATATATATATATATATTATATATATAAATATATAGTATAAAATAATAAGTATATATATATATAGAATAAAATTAGATCGAATATTATAATATAAATATATATAATATATATATATATATATATAAAGGCCTGGATAAGATAAAAGATAGAGAGTGAATAATATAAAAGATTTGTTTAATATTATCTGCTTGACTGCTTTATGGAATAAATTAGTGAGTATGTAGATAATTATAAAACATCTTTTGAGACACTGGTAAGTGATTAAAAAAGATAAAAAAAAATTCTTTGAAATGAATCTATACATCATTATCCATCAGGTAAATAAATAACACAGGCTAGTTATTAAATAAAGCACTGTACATTATTACACACTTTAATTACGGATAACACCCAAACTTTCAAAGCTAACAATATATAGTGCCCTGAGCGAAACTCATAAGTACTTTGGCTCACCCTGTCTGTCTGTTTTCAAGAACCAAGCAGTGGTACCAGCTCTTAGTTTTGAAAGGTAACAGATTTAAAAAAATAAACATTAAAAAGCGCAGATTTAGTGATGCAAAATATCACTAAAAATCGCTAAACCTTAATAAAAATAAAATATTGTCTTTTGTGCATATTTTTTGCACTTTATTTACAATTAAGAAATGCAATAGTTTTCAAAAAAAGAGCTCAAAATTGGCAAAACTTAAAGCAAGCTACCCTCATTGAGCAATGTTTCATCTCAAGAAAAAGTGATGTTATTCCAGCCTCCCTATTGGCTCTCACTTCCCCCAACCATTTAACGAGTATTCCTTTTCTTTTTAAAAGGCGCTTTTATTTAGCAGGTAAATTAATTATTAAATAACTTTTTTTTTTATTATTTCATTAAAGTTCACACCTCACGGGTTTATCACTCTTTCAAGGAGATGTAACTGTCTCTAGGTAATTTAATACTATGGATCCGGACGAGGAAGTAGTGCAATGGTAATTACATGTTTAGAATTCAAATCCTTCAGTATAAATATATTTATAATAATAGCTATAAATATTAATAATATATATATATATATATATATATATATATATATATATATATATATATATATATATATATATGATATATATATAATATATATATATATGTGTATATTATAGAAGGATAAGTATAAATGGATAATTCATTTCTCGGCCGGAATTAAATTATTTCATTTCTCCGGCCTCCGGCTCAATCCGGACCTCCGGCCAAAATTACTTCTGCCGGTACGATCACTAAATATATATATATAATATTATATACTAAGTATATATATTATATATAATATTATTATATATATATATATATAATATATATATATAATATTATATAGATATAATATATAGTATATATATATTAATATATATACCGTATATATTATAAATATACAAAGAGTGGTTCCCCACCAGTTAATTGAGAAAGTAAACGTCTGTTAATTTATATCCCCGTTAAAACAACAAAAAATTAACGGCGTTAATCATTAAAGCGTTAATCGGTAAAGAATGTAGCGGAAGTTAATGTTAATCGTTAACGTTAACCATCTTCAAAATGTTTTTTTTTTTTTTTTTTTTTATTTGTGACAGTTATAACCACTACTCACGGGCAGAGCCCTATTCAAGGAGGGGATGTTGCACGCCAAAATTTCATCCGAACTAGCGCAAATTACGCAGATGAACATAGACGCAGGCTTTAAAGTGAGGCGATTAAATTCAGTAGAGAAAAACAAGAGATGAAGAGAGTTCCACAGAACAGTGTGTGGAAGGAAAAAAGGAAACATCGGCACAACTAGCCTGGAGTTACCAATATCTACACAATACTCGTGCGCAGAGATACAGCACCACTTGTGCTACTATGGCGTCGTAAAGGGTGGTACGCGATTGGTAATTCCCTCGAAACACCTTGCCGCTGCGATACCGTATAGAAAAGAGATAAACACCAACATCGCGCCGCAAGATAGAAGTTCAAGTGAACCTGCCGAAGATACATTAACAGTTTATAAGGGCTTTGTGGCTTTTTGACTCGACCCTGTCCAAAAGCCTGGGTGAACGAACCAGAGCCCCCCAGATAATGAGAACAGTACGCTATACAAGGTCGGATGAGACCCTTGTATAGCTGAGTAACTGAGAAGCAGGAAAAAAAGTCTCGCAGTCTATAACAGAACTCCCAGTTCTTTGAGGCCGCCCCACAAACATTGTGATGTGAGGTTTCCAAGGAATTTTTTTATGTTAAGGCCCAAGGATGTTTATATTGTCAACAGGAGGGACGAAAGAACCGTCAAAAGATAGGAAAGTTAGAAGGGATTTTAGAGAGGGAGATTTGATAGAAGTTGGGTTTTTAAAGAATTGAATTTCACAATAGGTTTGAGGACGACCCCACCGCCAAATTCTATCTAGCAGCTGAGAATAGACATCGGAAAGAGAAATTGCAAAGGCAATTGCAGAAGAAAAGATAAAGGTGATTAGAAAATGCAGAAGTATGAAGCGGTCGAGGTCATCGCATGGTTGAGTGGATAGAGTTAGATGTGCAGTGTGAGAAGATCATTTGCGAAAATTAGGAAAAAAAGTAGGAGAGAGCTGAAATACTGAAGCTCCTCCGGTATTGTTGAAGAAGAAGAGAAATCGCTCCTTCAACCATAGCCAATGTTTAGCGACTTGAAAGAAACTAGACATAATCGTAAGCAAAGAAGGTGAAAGGAGGGGAGCTTTGGGAGAGCAATATGCGTGCCATACCCGGTCAAATGCTTTGGATATGTCAAGCGCCACTACGGAAGTCTGCCAGTAGCTTTCCTAGAGCGGAAAACCATAAATCGGTTTAATAGGAAAGTATTATCCCAGTAGACTTTGAACACCAAAGCCGTACTAGCGATCGGAAAGAAGAGAAGATTCCAGATAGTCTAAGAAGTGAGAGTTAATAAGGGTTTCAAAGATCTTTAGATAGAATACAAGTGAGAGCTATTAGGGCGATAGTATAGAAGGATCAGAGTGGGTCTTCCTTTTTATCGAATAAGTTGGAACATGGTGCGTGCTTCCAACCACTGAGGGAAAGTTGCGTAGTATTTAAGATTATAGAGAAATATAGTTTGAACGAGCGGGTGTGTCAGCACGTAAGCACATTGTCCCTCAAGCACAGGTCCAACGCCTGTGTTAAACATTTACTACAACTGGATTATATAACCGAGTAAAATAAAACACATTATTAGAGCCATTGAGAGGAGCGTTTTAGGAAAATTTTTGAAAAAAAAAAGTTTAATCTCTTATCGGAATCTGAATACTAATACAATTTAAAATCTAGATAGAAATATTTTATAAAAACTCGTAAATTAAGTTAACG